>JAQQZU010023980.1:0-12824 GCA_030068025.1 Parauchenoglanis punctatus | reverse complement strand
TATTGATTTGGTTTAGATTTTTCTTTTGTTCACTCACTTTGCATTTTGTAAATTGATAAAAATAAACAATCATTATTGATATTTCTGAAAGCATTCTTTTTTTACAGCATTTTTTCACACCTGCCTAAAACTTTTGCACAGTACTGTATATGTGTGTGTTAATGGGATATACCTGCCTCCAATTAGAAGTCCGTGATGCAGAGCGTGGGAGTGTGTCTACTATGATGTCATTGTGTGTGTGCTCATGGGAATCGTAGTCTGTGTCCTAGTCTGTGTTTGAGGCCATATTGTCTAGCCTAATAGTCAACAAGTGTTTCTGGGAATTGGAGTTTTCTGTAAAGGTGTGGACATGACATCATGATGTAAACTTGGCCCATATAATGCAGAACAGATTACTAAGGAGAAAACAATATAAAGTTAGATTACTCTTAGATACTAGGGCAATTTATACATTTGCCACAATAAAAAAACACCCATTTCCATGCCAAGCTGCAAGGCCTGTTGGTCTAACTCAATACTTTATTTCAGCATAAGATGAATTTTCTACACTCTCTAGCTGCCATGGATTTACACAATTAATTACTTCATAATTCATATCATTGGGAACCAATACGTCTGGAGTTAAAAGTTAAAACCAAAATACACCTAGGCTAATAACTTTCAAATTCAATTTTAATAACCCTACACATTTTTAATATTACCATACATTTCTTTTGGCAAGTCAATCAGGGCATGTACTTTGTTCACATCAGAGGTAATTTTAAAACAACTGATTAGAGACAGATTTATTTCAGCTTCAGAATTGCAATCAGTCAAAAGTGAAAGTCCTTTCAGGAAGGAGGCACAAATTATCTTCCACGTATGAACAGACAGTGATCTGAAAAGTTCAACTGATCCCCAAGATCTTGAAGAATTGGAGGCCTTGGGTTCCAAAGAATTGGAGGCCATGGGTACCAAACAATATGGCCAAAAATATATGGACACACAGCCTAATTAATTCAAGGTATCTAAGGTATTTCAGCCATACCCATTGCTAAAAAGTGCATAAAATTAAGCATGTAATCTCCACAGGCAAAATGTTAGTCATAAAATTGGTAGTACTTAAGAGCTCAATCACATTAAACATGGCAATGTCATGGAATGCCACTTGTTGTCACAAGTCAGTTCATGGAATTTCTGCCCTGCTGCAGCTGCACCCATCAACTATTAATGCTATTATTGTGAAATGGAAGCATTTAGGGGCTACATCATATCAGCTATGCAAACCACTCTCAGTCACTCAGACCATGCATATTTACAAAGCAGGGTGGTCGAGTGCTGAAACATCACCTATCCTCTGTTGCTTCACTCACTACAGAGTACCAAAGTGCTTCTGAAAGCAACATGAATACAAGAATTGTGCATCAGAAGCTTCATGAAATGGCTGAATAGCTGCACACAAGCCTGAGATCACTATACACAATGCCAAGTGTCAGACTTGACCTCAACTCCACTTTACCCCTTTAGGATAATAACCAATAACTATAGCAAATCTGACATGAATCTGTTGTACTGTCTAAAAGCAATATAGCTGAGATGGTTGAAAAATCCATTTAAATGGAGTGTTGATAGTGAACCAGGTCTTCTCCGCCAACATCAATGCATGACATCACAAATGTTCTTCTGATTCAATGGGTACAAACTCACACAGACACAATCCAAATTCTTTGTAGGGGTGGATGGTCATGCCCATTGTTTTGATATGGGATGTCCAATAAGTTCAAATAGGTGTGATGGTCAGGTGTCCAGTTATTTCTGGACTTATATTTCTGGATGTATATGCATCCACCATAAAGACTGTTCTTCATAACTATGACCCAAAAGGCACACAAGCAAGAAGCCCATACTCCAAGACCAGCATTAAAAACCCAGACTGAAGTGATCACCAGACAAAGACCTAGCGTTTTGGAGGAGTGTCCTATGGTCAGATTAATAAAAAATTTAGCTGTATGGCCATAATGATAAGTTCTATCTATAGAGGAATATGGGTGAAGCTTTTCATCAGAAGAACTCCATCCCAGCTGTAAAGCATGAGGGTGGTGTGAGGGGTGTTTTGCTGAATAAGGGACTGGTGCACTTCAGAAGCAGATTAGGAAGGAGGATTATGGAGAAAAACTGAAAAAGAAAATTTGTCCTTCAGCAAGACAATCCTAAGCATTTCTCAAAAGTTTTTACAAAATTACTTAAAGACAACACAATGAAAGTCTTGGCCATCACAAAGCCCTGTTTTGAAACTTTGTAGATTGAACCAATAAAGCATCTATGAGCCCATTAACCTGACTGAGTTACACCAGTTCTGTTAGAAGGAGTGAGCACAAGAATTTGACTCAAGCTTAAGCAAAAACAAGGAGCAGTGCAACTAAATAGTAACAAAATGTATGCATATTTTTGACCCACTGAATTTCTAACAAAATCTGATATAGTAAATTTTAGCTGAAATAAATATGTTTCATAACTATTATTATGAAATTATCTCCTATGGAAATAAAGTACATATCCTAAGTGACTTAACACAGGACGTGTATGGTTACACAAAATGAATGCCCAGTTGCCCAGGTGTTTGTAAACTTTTGACCTCAACTGTACGTTGCCTTCTGTCACCAGTGAAGCCATGCCATATTTTTTTTAAATAAGACCAGCGGAATAGGAAGCTGGCTTTTAATTATCCCCACTTTTGTGTGCATTAGAAATAATACATTTCAGTTTTTAGAATAATGTGTCAGACTGCTCTATTTGTCTGTGGTCACTTTTAATTGGTCTCTCTTTCCTCTGACAGTCAATACCAGACTCTGTCCCTCCAGACTTCATCATTCATCTTCTTCTTCAACTACACAGTTGAACTAAGTAGAAATTAAAATATAGCTGCAAGCAGCAATGATGGGTCATCACACCTCTGATGCTATCAGCAGATTAACACAACACCAATTAAATGATTTCTTTTTTACTAAGCTGAAATGGGTAAAAAAAAAAAAAATCCACTCTTTCTGTTGCCAGATGGTGCCGCTCTACAAGAGAGTCACTCTGGGCATGGGGATATCATCATAACTATCATAAGCAATAAACAAAGCAAATCTGACATGAATATGATGAACTGTCTAGAAGCAATATAGCTGAGATTGGTGAAAAAGCCATTCAAATAAAATGTTGATAGTATGTCAGGCATTCTTGTCCAATATCAGTGGCTGACTTCACAAATGGTCATTTGATTCAATGGATACACATTCCCAAAGCCACAAACTAAAATCTTGTAGAAAGCCTTTCTTGAAGAGACGAAGTTGTTATGGATGCACAGGGGGGCAATGCCCATTGTTTTGATATGGGATGCCCAATAATCTCATATAGGTGTGATGGTCATGTGTCCAATTACTTCTGTCATTATAGTGTATATGCATCCCCTATTATTAGTATTCTTCATAACTAAAAAAAAAAAACATTACAAAATTACTTAAGAGATAACATAATGAAAGTTTTGGCTATCACAAAGCCTTGACATGAAACTTTGGTGACTGAAACAAAAAAGCATGTATGAACCCACAAACCTGTCTCAGTTACACCAGTTCTGTCGGAACAAATGAACAAAATAATCCAGCAAAGTATTATGAGGTGCTTGTGGAAGGCCAGTCAATATCTTTGCCCTCAAAAGTGAAATTTTTTGGCCTCAACTGTACATTGTGTTCTGTTATCAGTGAAGCCAAGCCACATTTAAAAACAAAAATTGGACCAGCAGAATAGAAAACTGGCTTTTAATTTTTCTCAACTTTTTTTGCGACCACTAGAAATAATACAGTTCAGGTTTTTAAAAAATAATATGTTAGACTGCTCTATCTGTATGTGGTTACTTTTGACTGGTCTCTGCTTAGGCTTTTCCTCTGACAGCCAATGCCATACTGACTATATCTTCAAGATTTCTTTATTAATTTAACCATGTAAATTACAGAAAGAGATAACAGCAAACTACACAGTTGAACTAAGTAGAAATTAAAATATAGCTGCAAGCAGCAATGATGGGCATATCCACTGCTATCACCAGATTAAAACAATGCACCAATTAAACAAGTATTTCTTTACAAAGCTAAAATGGGTCAAAAAGCCACTCTTTCTGTTGCCAGATGGTGGCACTACGATGGAGGTACTTATGACCAGAGAGTCATTCTTGGCATGTTGTAACTCTAGTGATATCAGCAAATTAACACAGCACAACTGATAGAGATTTTTACTAAGTTGAAATCAGTAAAAAAGTATCTCTTTCTATTGGTAATTGGTAGTGCTACACCAGAAGGGTGAAAAAGGCCATTCTTTCCATTGCTAGATTCTGGCCCTATACCAGAGTGTCACTCTGGGCATGTGGATATCATCATAATCATCTAAACCAATAACTATACCAAATCTGATATGATCACAACCATCATAACAAATAATACGTTTGAGCCATATCAAGCAATCCGCAGAGAATTTATGACAAATTCCTGCTTGCATGGCAAGGCATACAAATTAATTGTTTCACCATTTTAACAGCTTAGCACCTTTAGTAAAAATATCCCTTGACGAATTAAAGTCAGCAACATCTTGCCATCATGTATACAGAATTTGACATGAATCTGATGAACCATCAGGGTGTCACTCTGGGCATGGGCGTATCATCATTATCATCATAATCAATAACCAGTGAAGTTTGAGCCATATCAAGCAATGCATGCAGAATTTATGACATATTTCCTTTTTGTGTGGTGAGACATACTATAAAAATTTATTCTGCCACCATTTCAACACTTTGCAAGATATCAAAATCCTTTCTCAATTTACATCAGGAGCATCTTGACATCATGTATACCACATCTGATATGAATCTGATGAACTGTCTAGGAGGAGTATGTTAAAATGTAACATGTTAAAACTGACAAAATGACCTCATATTCTACTCGGCAGGGCTTATGGAATGTACAAACTTACAAATTTGTTTGTCTTGGGAAGACCCACATGTCGAGCAAATTTGGTTCATGTATGTGAAACTACATGCACAAGACTAAATGATGTAAAGTGTCGCTACAAAGTCAATGGGCCATGCCCTGGGCCAAGCCTCGATCCCAAAGTGGTGGACACCAGCAATTATGCTATACAGTCCCCTCTTAAAGTATTGGAACAGTGACACAAATTTTGCCACTGTACACCACTGCAATGGATTTGAAAAGAAGGCATCAAGATGATGTATAGACTTTCACCATTAATTCAAGGTGTTTAACAAAAATATTGCATTACCCATTTATGAATTACAGCCATTTATTACTGCCTATAGTCATTGCCTATAGTCTGGACCCCATGGACATCACCAAATGTTGAGTTTCATACTTTGAGAAGCTTTGCCAAACCTTTACAGCAACAGACTTCAGTTGCTGCTTGTTTATGAGTCTTTCTGCCTTCAGTGTTGTCTTCAGTAAATGAAAAGCATTATTGGTTGGGTTGACTGACCCAACCATTAAAGAACATTTTTTTTTATTACCTTAAGAAGCTCTTTTGTTGCTGTCATGGTTATTATACATCTGTATTTTGAAGTGCTCTCCTATCAGATTTGCAGCATTTGACTGAATATGAGCAGAAAGTATGGTTCTATACAATTTCATTTACATTCCCTAGTGGCAGTGGCCTCTTTCAGCAGGACAATGTGCCCTGCCAAACTGCAAAAATTATTCAGAACAAGACAAAGAGTACAAGGTGTTGACTTAGACTCCAATTCCCCAGATCTCAATCTGATCAAGCTGTGGGATATGCTGGAGAAACAAGTCTGATCACCACCTTGCAGCTTACAGGACTTTAAGAATTTGCTGCTAACATTTTGGTGGCAGATACCTCAGCATACCTTCAGAGGTGGATTTCATGCCCCACAGGGTCAGAGCTGACTTGGCAACACATGGGGGATGTACACGATATTAGGCAGGTGGTTATAATTTTATGGCTGATCAGTGCGTATAGCCACAAGCAGCAATGACGGGTCCTTGCACCTCCGGTGATGTCACCAGATTAACACAACATGACTGTTAAAAGAGTTCATTTTTTTTCTGAACATGCAAAATGCCATATTACTGCAATGGGGTTCAACTCCCAGTGGTATCCTTGCATATAATGTGGCTAAATTATTATTTGCAATTTCTTAACATTTTCCACCTACACCACAAAATTTTAAAATATGCCCAAAGCACTTCCTGAGTTTTTAGCAAACACAAATATTACTATTAAATTAGTGTTCATGTGTGCCTTTAGACAATACAGATACAGTCCTGTGATAAAATGCGGGTTTAGAGCTTGCTAGGTTTTGTATGAGAGTGATGAAACCTGGTATAGTGTATGAACGTGAACAGGATTGTTTAATCGCATTCTATGGATGTACTAGAATCACTCGTGGAGGGATTGCGGTTACAATTATGCGAAAGGGATTTGACCTGACATGTTTTGTGTGTAGACAGTTGATATCGTGAGAGTAAAGCGAGAATATTAGTTTGGTCTGTCGTTCTATTGGCTATGGTGGACAGTACTGTTCTCTTGTATTAATTTGGGAGGGGGCAGAGATGATAGAAGGAGAAGACGGCATGGTGTTAAATTGTTCACATGGTGGGAGAATAGTGCTAGCTGATTAGTTTAGTGCTGGTTGTGTGAGCAGTGAGAAATGGAAGTTAAAATAATATTGCATGTTCCTCATCAACACTGTTGTGGGGTGAATGTAAATATAAATGTGTGGGAGTTTTTGAGTAATTTAAGTTTGAGTACGACCATGCAGGCCGAGTAAAAGCATGCCAGACCGAGGAGGACTGAGTGCGGTGCTTGACAAAGAGTTTCACCACCGATGCTGCTTGTCTCCCCCAACACACCTCCCCCTTTATTGTCTGAGTGCTAGTTTGTAGTATTTGGTAATATTTTCTTGTTAGAACTAACGTGAGAAGTGTATTTGTTTGCTTAACTAATTCATTTAGTAATTAGTGATATGTGTTTTGAGGAGAAGACAAAGTATTAATTTTTTTGGAGAAGAGTAATTTGTGATTATGGGGAATATATTTTAACTTATTTAGGTTTTTATTTAAATTGAATTTTAAAAGGGCAAATACTTGTGCAGAAATTAAAGTCAATTTCTGTTTTATTTTTGTAACCACAGTGTCTGGGGATCATTTAATTGATGTTAGTTACTTGAGTGTTGTTAGCCTGTTCAACTGAGGTAAACCTTTGTGGTAGCTACCTTAATCAACACTGAACCCAAACTGCACCCCATCAGTATAGTTCGAGTCAGTCCCCTCACACCCTCAGGTGGTGGGGTGCTACACAGACATCAGTGTCATGATTTTAAATAAAATTACAAGAAAAAAGAAAACGTTTTGACATATAAATTTGACATTTAAAAAAGTCGAGTTTTTAAAACATTGGAAGTATCAGTCTTTTTGTGTATTGACTACAAGGGCAGTTTTGGCATGCAAATCATAATGCTCATATTCTAAATGTCATGGATCTGTCCCTTGCTGCACACAGTGTGAGAGTGTGAGAGTCTGTGAACTCTCCTGCGCACAACATGCTCCTGATGCTTATTTTTACTGCTGCTTCCTACCTGCGCATGTGTCCAGCCACACCCTCCAAACATGACACTAAACAGTTTGTGCACTTTTCACTTCATGAGCAGAGGTGTAATTAACTACCACAACCCTCTTGTGTGCCACATTACATTATATTAATTACATCATTTGACGAATGAATCTGAATCTAATAATTAGATTCTCAACCATGCTTACAGGAGACTGAATTCTGTATGCATGTGATAAATTATCTAGGTTTGCATGTATGGTTACTTTAGATGTGTGTGGTAAAGGTCATGAGTTTTTAAACATTAGAACTATCAGCTTTTATGTATGGAAGACAGTGGTATAATAAGAACACAGTTTTGGTATTTAAATCATAATGCTTAATGTTTAAATATTTTTGCTCAGTTTAAACATCATGACTGAGTTTGTGATGCAATACAATGTTGATAATTTTATCTATAACCTGGGTAACACTTTACAATATGAATGCACAACTAAACATATATTAATGAGTGAACTATTGCTTACTTGTTGGGTAATTAATACATGAGCTAATACATAGTGCAACATAAAATAATGACATATATATTAACACACAACAGAGTCATGTGTACACAGTCATTAATAAATGTAATTGTTGAGCATTAATTACTTTTTACTGGTTTTGTAAATTCATAGAATCAATATAATTAATTACAGTTTTAATTACAATTACAATCATTTGCACTCTGAAGGTTCTATGTTGTGACAATGGAGGTCAGCCTGAAATATAGGTTGTAAGGTAAATTTATGATTAACTTCTGAACAGATTTAAAATGTTCAAATATCACCTGTTATTCTTAATGATGATACTGTAGTCTCTTTTCAGATAACAAAGTGTTATGAATGATAATAATATTAATTCACAAAATCAATAATAAGTTTATTAATGCTTAAAAATTACATTTATTAATGGCTGTGCACACATGACTCATTATTTCATGTTTAACTCATGTATTAATTATCAAGTAAGCATTAGGTCACTCATTACTATAGGCTTAGTTGTACAACCGTATTGTAAAGTGTCACCATAACCTGCAATAGATGTAATTCATGAATTATACTGTGAGCTGAATAGCAAAGAGCTAGAATAATACAGTAATATTTTCTATATGATACAACAATTAAGTACAAATTAAACAAATTCCAATATGTTGCAAATGTGCTGTTTGCCAGAATGTTGTATTCACCTTGCTTAATTTTTCACCATTGGGTTTATTCTAATGATGACTGACTGGCAATACCAATACAAATAAATGTTGATATTTCAAGAGCCACAATTTTTGTAAGGCATAGTGTAGAAATTTACATCTCATTAAATATTGGGTTCCTAAGGGCAAAGCAGTGAGTCAATGCATTTTGACCTCTCAACTCAACCTGGCTGTTCTCTTTTTAAGAAAATCATATATCCATCTGGTAAAACAGATATTTCCACTGAATCAAGGTTTGTTTCAAAGCTTCAATTCACTGTCCATAAATGCACTGTAGATATACCAAATTAAACCCAATTCTATGCGTCAAGTCTGTACCCGCTGACTGCAACAAACTCCAATTCGCATGAGTCCCACTTGCAACCTGACAACATGGACACCCGCCACTCTCCTATGCTCTCAGGCTGTGCCCCATTACCCTTATTTTTTCACACTCCCTTGCTCCCTAAATTTGCAAGTTCATGAAGCCATCAAGGAAGTGATCGAGTCAGGGAGGGAGGGAGGTAGTGGTTAAAAAGGTAGTATAGGGATATCCTTGTAGCCTTAATAGTCCACCTGTTATGTACGATGTTATTACTGAAGCAAATGGGGCTCAAAATTTGAAAGGGCAGTGACCTTAAATGCCTTTATGTCCACTGTAAAATTAGTTGGTTTAACCAAATCAGCCTAAACCTCTTTGTAGTAATCAATAAGTTCTAACTACTGATTATTTAAACCAATGTTGACAAAGATTTCAGCAAAAATGTCAGACTGATGACTCTAGCACAATTATGAAAAAACAATTATCATACAATTAACTTTCAGTTAAATATTGGCTGTGACATCTTCAAAACTTACATCTGCACTGTGTGCAAAATAACACCTCTGTTTAAGCCAAGTCTACTTCCAACTAGTGCTTTCATCATGAGAGGGTGCCACCAAAAGTGAATTTCTCTTCCACAATAGACTTCAGGCACGCCTTCAGCAAAGGGGTGATGAAAATCAGCCCTCAGTCCCTCATACCCTAAGGTGTTGGGACAGCACTTCAACATCATTTTGGAGAACTTCCGGGGTGTAAGGAAACCCTCTCCTCCTGCCCAATATTGAATATTGTATTGCAGCACTTTGCAAGAGTTTATTTAATTATTCTGCCTAATCTGTAAACCAGGTTGGGTAGACTTATATGCAGAAAATCTGACACTGAAATACATACATATATTATTCAATTCATAGGGTTGTTTTTATGAGCTGAGCACTGAACAAGGAGCAGGGTATGACAGAACCCCCCACCAAAGGCGCTACTCCCGGAGCGCCAAACGAAATCGTCATGTGGAGGTCCCGGACCTGTAGGGGCCCCCACCTGGGACTTTTACCGCAGCCGGAACTCAGGGAGATGCACTGAGGCTTTGACAGGCTCGGAGTGAAGCGCTGAGGCTTGAGCTGGCTTGGAGAGGTGCGTTGAGGCTTGAGCTGGCTCGGTGAAGTGCGCTGAGGCTTGAGCTGGCTCGGAGAGGCGCGCTGAGGCTTGAGCTGGCTCGGTGAGGCGCGCTGAGGCTTGAGCTGGCTCGGTGAGGTGCGCTGAGGCTTGCGCTGGCTCAGTGAGGCGCGCTGAGGCTTGAGCTGGCTCGGTGAGGCATGCTGAGGCTTGAGCTGGCTCAGAGAGGCGCGCTGAGGCTTGAGCTGGCTCAGTGAGGCGCGCTGAGGCTTGAGCTGGCTCGGAGAGGTGCGCTGAGGCCTTTGCAGACTCAGTGAGGCGCACTGAGACTTTAGCAGGCACGTAGAGGTGCGCTGAGACTTGAGCGACAGCTGTGACAGGAACTGGCTCTTTGACTTGAGCGGCGTCCATGACAGGAGCGGACTCTGTGACTTGGTCCAGAGCCGTGACAGGAACTGGCCCTCTGATGTGCGCCCGCAATCAAACCAACTCTGTGACCTGGGTTGGCACAGGAACAGGTGGTGCAATAGAGAGCAGAACAGGCTCTCTGACTCTTGCTTTCTGGAGAACCAGCTCAGTGACTTGAGTGCTCACTGAAACACTCTTTGGAAAGTGTATAGAGGCTGTGACTTGTTTAGGAACAGATTCAGCCATGAACACCAGAACAGCAATGTGTGCAGAAGCGGGCTCCCTGACGCGTGCTTTTGCTAGAGCAAGCTCCGTGACTCATGCCTTTGTTGGAGCAGGCATAGTTTCCAATATTTTCACAGTCTCTATGATTTTCATGGGAATGAGTTGGGCAACTCGAGCCAGAACGGGTGCTTTAGCCCGTACTGGAACAATGACGAGTGCCGGAATGGTCTCTGCGGTCCTAAAGTGGGCAGTCTCTGTAGCTATGAAGTGAACCTTCTCCTCCTGAGTGACCTTGGCTGGGTCAGGAACAGACTCAGACTTTGACTTTTGCTTTGACCTCCTTCTGGACTTGGACTTGGACTTTGAGATGGGTTCCAGAGCAGTAGCCTCCCTGTTGGCCTCCTTTACTGCCACTGGAGGGGGCTTTGGAACGATTGTATCCTTTTTGCCACTGGAGGGAGCTCTGGAGCGGTTGCCTCCCTTTTTGCCACTGGAGTCCTCGTTGCTGCATGTATCTGGGTTAGTTCGCTGGAAAGTTTCAGCGTAATCATATCCCCCTCAAAAACATTTTCTTGCGGTTGTTCCTTCTGCCAGGACTCACCTCTTGCCTCATAATACACCTTGAGAGCTTCTTCAAAGTCCTTTTGGTTCTTTAGGCACGGGTGCACCTTGCTGATGAGGCTCTCAGTGTATATATGTGCACGGCCAGTTAACCAGTAGATCATGATCTGTACCCAAATGTCATCGGCAGGTTTTGGCTCCAGCAGATCCTCATAAAACAGCTTACACTGTAGCAACAAGATTCCACTCTGTTATAGGGTGCAGGAGTGTCCAAACCATATTGCTGCCGAAAGCATGGCGTGATGTGTATGCGGCCATCCTCTGATTCTCCCGCTGCGTTCCTGGTCCGGCGAAGCATTCTGTCATGAAGTCGGGGTTGTTCGGAACACATGCGCAGGAGAGGAGAAGACGGCGTAGAGAAACTCATTGTAGAGTTTATTTACACACTATATACACTATTAACACTATATACACACGGGAAGCTGAGGTACAAAAATAGAGAGTACTCAAAAACAAGCAGGGGTCAAGCAATCAACAAACAGTGTCCAGTGAGGGTAATCCAGAAAGAGAAGTCAAAAGCCAAAAACAGAGTCAAAACACAGCAATCAAAACACAGGTAATATAAACGCTCGGTGTGACTACACAAAGTAAAGTCTATAATGCTTTGCAAAGCCGAATCGCAAATGCAGTCCTTTAATACCCGGCACAATCAGTCCATGAATGAGAGCCGCTCATGGGAACTGCAGTCCGTGTAAGTGGAGTGTTCTCCGTATGAATGCGGAAGCGTGTGCTTCCGCAATGGAGACGAAGCGCCCGCTGCTCGCGTGGCCGAGATTTCACTGCGCACTGAACGCGGAACAAGGAGCAGGGTATGACACTAATCTAGGAGTTAACTTTTTTCCTATTTTCTAAACTTTTTTTGTTTTCAAATCTGTGGCCATATATAAGAAGTGTGTTTGTTTGTTTTTTCCATTAAGGACAACATTGGCCAGAACAAGTTATCTTCTGAAAGATTTAGTGAAAAAGTTCAAAATGTTCAGTTTAATCTAGGCCTAGGGGGCCATGTTCTTTAGGGACAATAAAGCTCATTGATCAGATCACCCTGACTGTGTTGACACATTTGTATGAAGTTAGTTCCAGGACAGAAAAATTTGGCACATGAATCGCTTGTCGACCCGGCAAAGATATTTTTGCCTCCTCTTCACATAAAACTGGGACTCATGAAAAATTTTGTGAAAGCACTGAACAAGGAAGGCGAAGGTTTTCATTATTTAAGACAGATGTTCCCAAGAATAACTGATGCCAAGATTAAAGAGGGCATTTTTGTTGGCCCCCAGATCAGACATGTTATGAGTGACAAGCGGTTTGAAG
>JAQQZU010023979.1:0-12828 GCA_030068025.1 Parauchenoglanis punctatus | reverse complement strand
ACACAGACAAACAGCCACACACGCTCGCATTCACACCTATGGGCAATTTAGAGTAGCCAGATGACCTAATCTGCATGGCTTTGGACTGTGGGAGGAAACCGGAGCACCCGGAGAAAACAAAGGAAATACCTTCCACAAATAAATTAAATGCGCCTAAATATCTATGTCATAATTAATTTGACAATATATTTATTATACTATTATTATCCTATTAATTATATTATTTAGTAAATAGTGCAAACAGGATTAATGGAAATATTAGTAAGCGTAGGTGGAGCAGTGCTTATTTGGAGCAGTAATATCCACGCTGCTTTTCACATGTACTTCAGAGGGCTGTAATTATCTATTTATTCAATTCATAATTGTGTTGCCATGTTGATTGTTTGAAATGATTCAGAGCCAACAGAACTGAATTCATTAAACAAAATAGTTTTAACCCTCATGTTTTGCTTGTATAATTGTTTTTGAGTTTTAACTATGTACATGTTGTGGAGAATGGGTGAACCCAAAAACAGGACACTGACATGAAGATAGAGGAAAATGAAGAGAGTTTATTTACAGGGGAGGCAGGGGAGTGAGGAAAAGGCAGAGGAAACTGGAGAAATGAGAGCGGCTCGGCCAGGGATAGAAGGTGTGGCAATGGTGTCTTCATGAGCACGAAACAGGAGCAATTGATAGCCTGGGGAACATTCAAAAAGGGGCATACCAGAGGTGGGAGATGTGGGCACACTCAATCCAAGTTTGTTGTTTACTCCAGGACAATGGGGTACTGGTGAACATGCAGCACAGTGCTGCTTCCATATCCTGACTGGCATGTGTGGACTGACTGTTCCTGGAAACAAAAAGACTCCGAGGGTTTGGCAAGGATTTCCAGACCTAGGAGATGAATTGGGGCTCCTGGTCAGAAATGTTGAAATGATGAATTGGGGCTCCTGGTCAGAAATGTTGAAGGGGATTCCATGAATTTAGAAGATGTGTTAGACTCAGAGGTCAGCACTATCACAGGCTGTACTTTGTGCATGGCTTTGCAAAAAACTGTCCACAATGAGTATAGCTGTGTTACCAGGTGAAGGGGTAGACCAGTGATGAAACTGAGAGTCTTGTGGGACAAAGGTTGGCCAAGGACAGGTAGGGGACAAAGCAGTCCAGCAGGTGGACGATGGGAGGTTTTTCCATGGGGGTACACAGTACAGATGGAGACAAAGGAGCAAGTGTTGGCATCCATGGTGGGCTACAAGAAATGTCACTTCAAAAGGGACAGGATGCAACCACTTCCAAGATGGCAAGTAAACTGAGAAGAATATCCCCACTGAAGAACCTAAGAACAGACAGTGTCGACAGGCACAAAGAGACAATTTGGAGCCCATAACCTGGGTCAGGTTGAGTCCATTGGGCTTCAGCTCTGAAAAACCTGGCAGACATAGAGGATGTGTTCCTGAAGGTTACAGGAGATGGTTAGGATATTGTCCAGATAAACAAAGACAAATCAGTCGATAATGTCCTTAAGGATGCAATTGACCAGAGCCTGGAACACTGCGGGGGTTCTGGTCAAGTAAAAAGGCATCACCAGGTATTCAAAATTTCAGAGAGGTGTTTTAAAGGCTGTGTTTTATTTATCTCTCTCCAATATCTTTAACAGGTGATAGCATTCTGGAAGTCCTATTTAGTGAATACAGTGGCTTGGTGTAGGCTGAAGGGGACAGGTGGCAAGGAAGTGGCCAAAATACTAGAATATAAATACTCACCCTGAACACAATATAAACCCTCACCCACTCTCATTCTCTGGGGAATCTCAGGAGGATAAAAGTATGGCTATCCCAGCTGCATGAGTTGCTCTCCCTGGGCAGTTGAGGTGGCAAGCTGGAAGCTACTCAGATTCCTGAAGGGAGAGAGAGGCTTGTCTTCCCTGGAGGTGGTAAAGAGAGCCATGGAGTCACCAAAGGTGGTGGACAACCCATTCTCCCTATATGGTGCTCCCAGCGCCAATTGCCCAACCTGGTGGCCAGAGAAATCAAGAAATCCAGGCTGTTGGAATCATCTCTTGTTGCAAGCTTGTCCTTCACCAGGTCTCTACTTCTATTCAGAAATACCCCCAGAGTGACTCATTATTCCACCCAGAATTGACTGATAACATCAGGAACTCCACTGAATATTCAACAGCACTGCAGGAACTGTGGCAGAGAATAAGTAGGTGCTTGGTGGCGTCCTTACTCTAGACTGGGTGAAACTCCTCTGTGCAGTGAGACTGCTGAAAAAGGAGGCAATATCAGGTTCCCCTGAACTGCTGTGGCCCACACTAATGCATCCCCCTTAGCAACCCTATGACATAAGCAAATTTAGACTTATCCATGAAGTAAGTTGCAGGCTGTGGCATGAACACAAAGGACCACTAGAAAAGGATCCCTAACACTTTTTCAGGTCCCCAGTGTTTTGCTCTGGTTCTGTTATGTGAGGTAAGGTTTGGTAAGGGTTGGGGGGTTAGTGCTACAGTCTGTTTGGGTTGGTTAGGCTGGGTTCCAGGTGTGAGTTGAGTGATATTAGTGGAGACATGGTCCACCTGAATACCAGTCTTTGAGATAGCGAACAGAGAACAGAAGTTCTACATGGCATCCACAGGAGTTGGTCATTCTGTCCCAGTAGAGAACCCTGGCTGGCAGGTGCTTGTTGAATGGTGTTTGTGGCCGCGGAATCCATTTTGGCCAGATCATTCTCTTGTGGAGAACAGGTGAACCCAAACACAGGGCACTGACACAAATATAGAGTAAACTGAAGATAGTTTAGTTATGGTTGCATGCGAGGCAGGGAGTGATAGGAAAGCAGAGAAATAAGACAAGCTTGACCTTGGATCAAACTGAGGTTGCTGGAGTGAGAGGATGGTGTTTAACCACTGCACCAGCAGGGAGTGTGAGTAGGCAGTGAAATGTGGCAAAGTAGGGATGAAGGAACAGGTGTGTGAGTAGATGGAGGAGAACAGCAGGCAGGAAGATGAATGGGAATGCAACAGGCATGCAATGCTCCCGTGGAGGAGACAGGGTTAACACATGCAAACATCAAACGTGGACACGAAATTTAGAATATACTATTCTAAGTGGCCTAGAATCACAATCTACCATGCTGGCAGAAGCAATGCTGCATGAGTGGATGGAAAGCCAGGGTATTTATGCTGCAGGTTAGATGACATTCGGGTGCACCATAATCAGGAAGCCCGGGAGGAACATGGTCTACCTTGCCGACACATACACATAAATACACACACATATAAACAGAGGGAGAGACAGACAGGGGGCAGAAGAAACAACAGAATAAATGACCACAAGGAATAAACAGGAGGAAGGTCAGAGCCATGACAGTATGGATCTATATTCAGGACATTTTCCACAACATTTTATTATCATAAAATTTTATTGCTATTTTTTTTCTACACACAAATACGCCTGATCTGATGAACTAGGTTCCATTTATGCAATTTAAAAATAGTTGTTTTTATGACACAGTACCAGTAACTATTCATCAAGCGCCATCTATCACTGATTTAGAATAAATACAACATCAGCAACAACTACAAAAAACAAAACAAAAACTATTTGCTTTAGTCTTTAAAAGTAACTTTACTTTTATAACATTTTAACAATTATAATTTTATACTATTTTTACACAATTTACTATATATTTAATTTTTTTCGTTGCTTTTTGCCCAATTTTCTGCATTCATTTATTGTTAATTTTATTTTTTTTATATTATCTATTTTATTATTTTACTTCGGACTACCTGATTTTTTTAATGGAAGGCTCTATATCAATAAAGATTTTATTTTTTTTATTCTCTTTTCTAAAGGCTTCAAATGAACTCAGAGATTTATTTATTTATGTATTTATAGTTGTATCTGTCTGACATTTACATGTAGCCTCCAAGCTAGAGTGTCAGTGTGAATGTGTCTCATAGCTGCAGTGTGTGTTTGCTCATGCTGGATATTTCCCCAAAGGTGGTTGTGACCTGAGATGATGTGAAAATTAATATATGGCAGAAAAAAGTTGACATTTTTTTTCCTCAAGTTGTATTTCACCTTAACCTTAACTTACTTAGTACATGTTCTTTTATATTTTTACACTTTTGGTATTGTTCATTTGTGTTTAAACAAAGCAAATTAAAAAAATAAATAAATAAATAAATGAGACTAAGAGTTCTATAACAGGCTGCGGGATGTGTTCTCCGTGTCAGATTATATATAATGATCATCCAAAGATTAAATTAAATTACTGCGTTCTTCTTACATCATCAATCAGCATGACCTGGACATCAGCTCATGTAGAAAACTGGCTCGCACCAACACAAACGTTCTTCAAAATAATTTCTTTTATGTTTCTACAATACTTTACGGTTTTACGTTTTATTATTGCCATTAATGTGCGGTGTTTTTAGTAGACCAGTGTTATAGAAATGCTCACTCTTGAGACTTGAATAAAACAAATTACACACTGCCGGAACTTTGTCACCGCCTGTCTTTAGTCACAATGTCACATTATGTGTTTTCTAAGTCTGTTCATCTCAACTCAAGACCATGGAGTTCTTTGACGATGTGCGATTTTGTCAAGAAATGAATATTTGGTCTCTTTCTGAAGCAGAGGAACACGGAATCAGCGCTAATTAATCCTAACCAAGCTGTTGCTGCGTGATTAAAAACCTACAGAGGAAAGCAATTTTAAGAGGCTCGCAAATTAATAGGAGTGAAGCCTCAGTTTCATATTCAGTGCTTGAGCTAAAGACTGGACTTTAGTTGTTTATTTATTTTTATAATCCCTCATCATGAAACCATCCCTAAGTGTTTTTCATCACTGTCAGTAAAATGAAACCATTTAGAGAGCACTTTACTGAATGCTTGAAGAAGGATGTGAAATGACAGTTTATAAGTAGAAATCAAAATTACAAGTGACTGATTATTTGAATTATGTTTAAAGCTGCAACAACAGAATATTCATCTTCAAGCTGAATATGTGGTACTATTTGTCACAATTTCAATACAATCTTTTCTATAGCAACAGCTCAATACCACGGACGTGTAGGATGGATGTCCACATAATACAACCTAATACATGAATTAAAAAAAAATTCTGCGCTCTTATTTAACAAAGCAAAACGTATAATCTAAGGAGGTAAGGAAATTGTCTCTAGCGTAAGCGCTTTGTAATTGTGAGCAAATTAACGCCTTTCGACTTCTTGGAAACAAAACACGCTACTTTTTTTCGTATTAATTTCAAGAAAAACTCTTGCTGTAAAGTAAGCGGTAACAGGAAGTAATTAAATGTAAATATAAAGGGTTAAAAGTATAACGTCATTCATTAATAAATAAAAAAATATATCATTGGTAAATTCCTGGTTAGAGGAATCCACTTTCTTTAGATATTATAATAACGATATGTTGGAAATAAAGGTCTTTATATATTTGGGGGGAAAAAAGAACTGACTTTAAGATTATCCTCGAAACCCAATATCTCACGTAGGATCCATTTCCAGCTAGGAAGCTAAGATGAACTTTTGAAACTTGACGTAAGGTGCTTTCACTGTGCACAGACAAGCAGCGACATGCTATGTTCTTTTGGGGTCTGTGCAGAAAAGGTCATGGGGCAGATAAATGGGAAGATGGGCAATGGAGGCCCTGAGACCTCTAGAGAATAAAAATGGAAAGAAAGAGGATGAAGAGTCTCTCAGATGGAGGGACGTTACATTCTGTACTGAAGTGTGATATCATTCTCTCTGCCTCGGGGTTACTGTTAGAGGGAAGAAGCACAAAGAATCGAGTTGGAGAACAGAATGATTGTTCTTTCTCCATTCCGATTGGGAAATAAAACCCCTAGACACATCTGGCTTTGCTGCTGGGTTTCACTCTGAAAGATATTCCCATTGAATGTTTCACTGAAAATATCTTGAAAATAAAAGTTAACTGCAAATCATCGAATGTTAAGGAAAGTCATTCAGCATTAAGTGAATAATCTTAGCTTTCACACACTTCAGTAAATGAATAACAAAAAGAGGAAGATATTACTTAGGAGTTAGGGACAGTAAAATAAGATGGTGGTCAGGGTGTGGCCGGACATGTGCAGGTAGGAGGCGGAAGTAAAAGCGAGCGTGTTTGTTTAAGCGCTATGGCAGGGGTACGGAATCGGCACGCAAAGGCGTAATCCATAAACAGGCAGAAGCTCAGGCGAGGCGCAAACAGGATGTCAAAGGCAAAACAATAGCAAAACCGGAATAACCAAACACAGTCAAAAAACCAGGAAAACAAACTCGGGAATGCAAGCAGCAGCAGACACAACAATGAACAGACTAATGCTTCGCAACTAAAGCCTGTGCGAGTGAGTCCTTAAATACCGTCCTTGATTACTGCTAATGTCGTAACAGGTGCGAGTGATCAGGCTTCCTCTGACTTAGGGCTGCGCTGCCTGCTGGGTGTAGTAGTCCTGGATTGTAAGTACGTGCAGTAGCGCTGAGCACGGTGAAAATGACAAAGGGGCAGATCCATGACACTGGTGCCTATGCTATTCGTTCCTGTCTGAGTGATCGGATTTTAAATGAACATCATTAGCTGCTGTCATTAACGGATGGTCCACGAGAAACGACCATCACTCTTTACTTTAATGGTAGAAGTCCAATGTTAAGGATGGATTTTGACAAAATCCTAAAAGGTTGAATCAGTGCGATCCAAGACACAGATTAATAACTAGGAGAAAATGTTGTGTTCGTGACCTAGAGTCGAAAGCCCTAAACTAATCGAGCGGGCGGTGTTAAGCTGTAAGCGTACGTGCTGTGTATTCATTTGATGCTAACCGAGCTAGCTAGCTAACAGATCTGAGTCATGCTCAACAGAGGCCTCACAAAATTTCGTAAAAAAAAGGGTATAGCGAATTAGCTGGTGCAATAATTTTTAAATCCGTTGGACTGGAAAATCCATCATGTACCGAAGATATAAAATAGAACAATCCAAATTGACATCGGCTAGAATGATTTTAATAAGGATATGCTAAGTAGAGCCATTAACATTCACAATGTGTTTTATTCAGTTCATTTTGACCAAAGCGACTTCAAATTAGCAGGATAAAAGCTTAATGGCCTTACTCAGTCGAGGGCCCAGTTGTTGCAGAACCAGGATTCACACTTACAATCTTCCAACCAGTTGTTTGGAGGCCCAACTGCTAAGCCACCACCACCACCTAGACCTAAAGGATTCTTTTAAAGGCTCTATGGAGATTGCATTTTAACATGAGAGGCCATGGGTGAAAGAATAGAGGAAAAAGTGAGGACTGCTCCCCAAAGAGCTCCATGAGCTTTAAGGACACTGCAAACAGCTCCTTTCTTACAGCAGAGCTTGCTAAGCCTGGACTTGTTCTGCACAATTCAGCACTTTTCCCTTCTCAGCCACACATTCACCTCAGCAGCTAATTACCAAGGCCTTTGTACGCTCAACTAGCTGTGGGGCAGGAATGTGGTGCTGAATATTCAATGGCAGGAAAATCATGAAGACAGCAACACTCGAGCTAATTAAGAGCAAATGCTGAGCGCATACTCAAGTGGACTGTTGACTCTAGCTGTGCCTAATTGGAAATAAAATGCTCAGGAGTTAGATGTGGCCTGCAGGAGGAGGCTGTGTAAGGAATAAAACACAATGGGGTGAGCTGTTATGGGAAAATAATCAATAATGAAGCGGTGCGATGAAGCAAAGTTGATGTTGCACACCACAAAGGAGACTATCTGTCCATAACAGCACCAAAGTTTTATTCCTCTGATAAAACAGCAAAATGGCAACAAGACAAATTTTATCCATGTATAGTTAATATTGCGGAACAAGTTCCTGCTTTCAATTCCAAAAAAACGAAGCGCATGAAAAGAGAAACAGTAATAGAGAGCTGCGCAAAGTTTCAGCAGGACATCTTTCCTTTTTTTTTTTTTTTTTTTTTTAAACAGATTATATAAAGATCCATTAATGAATGCAAATGAATGAAGAAGCTTGGATTGAAACCCGATCGTCTCACTCGTAAGAGGTTAGGCAATCAGACTAACAGTGCAAATTCAGTGCAGAATGCAAATTCATTCACTTACAATGTTGGTTCCTTGATGTAAAATTGTCTTGTTTTGCACCACAGTCCTGGAGAAACGACATTTTCAATGTCCAATGTATAGAAGCTGCATAGAGAGATGACAATAAAACCCCACTTGACCTGAAGCACAAATGGGTGTGGCCTAGAAAATTAACATAGCATGATTTGAACATGCTGGACAAACAAAGTTGAAACAAAAATAATAATATATCATATCACTTGTATATACAATAAACTGACTGGAGCGGGGAACAAATACGCATCGTATATGGATAATATATAGATCATTTTCCAGATCACCGTAGCAACTGTTTAGGAAAGTTACAATAGAAGAAAAGGAGCTCCTGAACGTCATGCTTCACTATAACCATGAAACGGTTGTAATAATTATAAATTAATGAAGATGTTAGTAATTATCAGAGCAGACATGACATGATAAAGAATTAGCACGCATGCTCTGCTCCATCAGGTGACGTCCCTGAAGATCATGACTGCATTCCTGAAAATCTGAAACGCAGTTAAGCATCTGTTCCATCAGAGCGCCACAAAGAGCCAGGAAATTACCCATGCAGAGACGGAGAGAGAACCGAACTTTTTTCTGCTCTCCGTTCTTACTGATACTCTTTAGCCATCCTCCAGTTCCCTGAGTGTCGTGTTAATGACACCGTGACTAATGGCAATGTTTATTCATTTTATTTTGAATTGAGCGAGTAGAACTGAGCTGCGGCTAATTATATCAGACGTGGGAAGAAAGAGGTGTATCTAATTGAGGCAAATGACAGAATTTAATTTTCAGTTCATAGATGAATTTTTATCTGGATAAGTCACCGAGATAAAATATACAGATGCGTTTCAAGAGATGTTTTGCCTGGAAGAGAATAAGAATAGAAACTGGCATAGATTCATGACCTTTAGGAAGGTGAGGTTGGGTTTGGACAGGTTTATGGCTTAGAATTTGGGGTTTGTGTTGGTGTGAGTGACCTTTAAGGAAATGAGGTTGTGGTTGGTTAGGGTTAAGGTTTAAAGTTAATGCCCATGTGCTTCACCTTCACCAAGCTGAGGTTGTGATATAGTCACATAGACCCAATCCTCTTCTTGTGTCAAAATTTCACTGCCAATGCATCTGCGCCAACTTCAACTCTCCTCAACCAAACAGGGGTCGGCTGTGAGCAGAAGTCACAAGGTTACATTCCCAGAGCTCACTCCCTTCACCAGTTCAACCCTTATATCTCACATCATTACATATAGTGGTCTATAGTCACTAACAGACAACATGACGAATATATAATGTTGTAAGCCAGATCCATTTGTGTGAGCATGTACAATACAACCCGGCAGCATTATTTTGTGAGCACTCTGTCTTATTTGCCCATATTTTTTAAAGCAAAAAGTGTGGATAGTGTGAAATCTCACCTGACCTGGTTTTGGAACACCTCCAGGACTCCAGGTTGGTCCAAAAAAAAAAAATTGTAATTAAACACACCTCTTCATGCCCATCACACATGTTCTGTTTTCAGGCTAGAGCCATCTGCTCCATCAGCTGGACCGGGGTTAGAAAACACACTCACACACACACACACACACACACATAAAAGAAAAAGAAAACTACAGTTGCTGCAGAGTTGCGGTCAGATATAAGTCCACTGACAAAACAAAACTGTCTGGTAAGCTACTGTATTTGGAAAACTAGTCTTTTTTTTGGCGCAAAAAGAAACAGGAACGAATGCATGGACAACTCTTACCTGACAAGTGCAAAAAAGGGATCCTTCCATTCCATTGTACACTCTTTTCAGAACTTCCTGTGACATTCTCGGCAGGGTTTTTTTTGGTCCAGGCGCAGGAGCGCAGGTGTGCGTACAGGCTCTATGAACATGCGAAATGAGTCTTTGCTAGAATTTGTTTTTTGGCCCATCAGTTATGGCTCTTTGCCTGGATACATATGCATGCAAGAGTCCATCTCTACTTCCCTGAGCGCCACAAACGAGTGGATTAACATGCAGCACCACTGATTTCTGGCCCTTCAGCTAATGGAGGGAAGAAACAGAGGCTGTCAGCACACATTCAGCTCATTTATCAGGCTTCTGCTCGAGCTCTAATGGCTCCACTCTCAGGGTCTGACTGCCACTGAGCAAGATTTAGTGCAACACTGAATGCATGGCCTACATTTAGACAAAAGTGATAACTAAAATGTCTGTTTGGGTGTTTGGAAATAAAGCCACTAAGATGCTGAACCTTAATAAAGAACCTGGTTATGTTCTCGATGGATTTCCTATATTTCCTAGAAGAATGGCCTACATATAAAACATGCCAGGGTCTTTACTCTACCTGTTCCCAACTCACTTAACTTCCAAGCAATTACATGTCACATGTTTAACCCTTGAAGCCCCTTAAAAATGAAGTTACACTTTTTACCCTTAGGTCCCAAAATGGTCCCTCTCATAAAAGTGTAATAAAAAATGTTATATATATATATATATATATATAAAAATTTTTTTTTCACTTTCAGCGCATCAATTGTTTTTAACAACTTCAGAACTTCAAACTTCAGTTTTTTATTTATTTATTTATTTTTAATATTTTTTTTATGTTTTCATGCCCTTTTTCGTCATAAGAACCCCAGATTTTTTTCAATGGGAAAAACACAAAATATAGAACATTTTCAAAAAATGAGCTATTTACTATGAGGTTAAACATTGCAAAATGTTTGGCAATAAAAAAGCCAAACACCACAAAAAAAATGGTTTTGGTGTGTTTGGCTTTTTTATTGCCAACCATTTTGCAAGGTAAGAGAACCAGACCTCCATTGAACCTTTAGGTCTGCTGCCCCTGGTGGTATAGAGGGGTCATCACACCTAAAACCTGTTTTCCCTGTATTTTGAAGGCATAGTGGATTTTGAAGGCATTAGAGGCATAGATTTATTAGGTATTCATGGGAAAAGCATTATATATGTCAGGATTACAGTATATCAAAAATATGTGGTTATAATGGGAGTCAATGGGACCAAAATGGTCCCATTTGTAAATCCACATTTACTAAATATTTCTATAACCTGAGGACTTCTGTGTAGAATCCCTTGTTGTCATCTCCGGGGCTTAAACAGAAGGACCACTTTACTCCAAGGACAACCATGGGTTCAGCACCAAGTTCCATAATCTAAAATAATAATAAATGCACATGGACTTGACGCACAGTGCAGCTGGAGTTCACTGATTACTCTGACTCCCCAGCTGGATGTGGCTCAGGGAGGAGATAAAAACTTGCTCTATCAAGAAAGACGTCAACGTTGGAGAAACTCTCGTTGGCTCACCAAAGGGGGGCTCCGGCATGACGGTGAGACTCCAGCCCCCTCAGAGCTTATCTCCTTCTTTTGAAAAGAAATAACAGAAAAAAAGGAAGAGTTTTGATGAAAAAAAAAAAAAAAACCTTTTTGTGGTCTCAAAGTGGCTGAGCTTTTCTCTCCTCCTGTCTGTATAGAACACCTCAGGGCAGAGATCTGTAAATGTGAGATGGTAAAGGGGGAAGCAGGGCCGGAGGCTTTTAGCGGACAAACAACAACAACAACCACAATACTGCAGAAGTAATTAGAACTGTTTATTACCTACAGTCCAGTGCTTGAAAAAAGAGTGATGAAGTATAGGAGTGTGAAGATATTTTGCTTTGAGGCATAAACCAAATGCGGTTTTGCAAATTGCTACGCTTTTGTTCGCAAGAGGAGATGAGCATATTAAAATAGCCCACTGATCTACAGCACAATTTTTTTTTTTTCACGGAAGTTCAGAGCGATTCACAACAGATTTATTTCGAAGTCAGCTTCGTGAAATATCAACTTTGTCATTATCCAACTAGAACAAGATTGAAATCCCAAATATGCCAATTAAAATTTCGAGCCTATTGGTAACAGAGTTTCTTCTGACATCAATCTCATGATGATTGAATGACATGATGATGACCTCTGGCCTGCTCCATTAATGGTTTGGGAAACACTGAATAGGAAATAATACATGATTAGACATCCGAAGAGAGTGAAGCAGCAGGTCATGTGACAGATGCTCATTATTTAATGGAGGATTCTTGGAAATACAGCTCATGTTTGCAGACAGAGATGGATTTACCGAAGGAGAACCTTTGACCTGGGAAGGATTCCATAAAGCTGAAGTGTCTGGATTAAACATGATTGTGTCTTCACAGCTCCAGAAGGTCAGAGTGGTCGAAATTCGGGATTTCTCTGTTCTCGTAAATCGCTTCTTCACTTACGACACATGGAGCAGTGCATTAATGAATCAACACAACCACACATGCAAATGAATAAATGACACACACACACGTGCACGCATGCCTGTTTTTTCTATGTCTTTTTCCAGCACTTCTTAACCTCATTATCGAAAGCTTAGAGGAAGTGAGTTTACGACTGAAAGGCTGCTGGTTCAATTCCCTAGACTGGCAGGAAAAAATGTGTGGGTGGGATTGAATGAACAGCACATTCCCTTCCCTCTACCTCCACGCCTGAAGTGCCCTTGAGCAAGGCGCCTAACCCCAACTGCTCCCTGGGTGCTGCAGTGTGTGGCGGCCCACTGTGTGTGCTCATGTGTGTGTTCACTGCTTGGATGTGTTAAGTGCAAGGCCCAATTTCCACTTGGGGATTAATACAGAATCCCAAAAAATCCACTTTATCGGATTCAAATGTGACTGGATTTGACTTAAAAAAAAAAAAAAAAAAAAAAAAATAAAAAAAAATA
>JAQQZU010023978.1:0-12830 GCA_030068025.1 Parauchenoglanis punctatus | reverse complement strand
GGAAACCCACGCATGCACGGGGAGAACATGCAAACTCCACACAGAAAGGCACCCTGGGTGACCCGGGGATTGAACCCCGGACGTTCTTGCTGTGAGGCGACAGTGCTAACCACTGCACCACCATACCGCCTGACTGTACCTCAATATAAATTATAATGTCATTGAAATTTTTAGCCTATTGGCAACAATACTTTCCACGAGTCATTGAACATGGCCCGGGCTCCGAACAACCCTAAAGGGGGGGTGGGGGGTGGGGGGTTGATGTAACCCTGACAGAGTGGAAAAGTCCACTTATTCTCAGTGCATCCAAGTCAAGGGGATCTGAAAATATCCCGTGGTCAAACTTAATTGAGCCAAGCCAAACCAATGTGAGGCATTAGATAGGTGTCAAACTTAGATGCAGTGTAAACTTTTCTAAAGTTCATGACCAGACCAAATCATTTGCTTTGAGTACAAGGACTGAACTGTTGGCTGGACTATTTACTCCTCAATAATACCCATATCAAGCATAGCTGTGAGCTCCTCTTGAACCACTTGTTTTTTTGTATTTAGTTAACAGGTAGGATCTGCTGCATACAACATCCAAGGGCAAGGGCATTTCAATGTGGTGTTTTATGAGCGGTGTGCACCCAAGTAGAGGCAAAAATATGTTTGGAAACTCAGTTGCCCCTGACAGCCTCTGCAATTTGGAATGGAGAAAGATGAGGTAGATTGATCTCACCTCCTTTGTGGTCTTGAAAAGGCTGCAGTCATGTGAACTTGGGAACACATCTTCCCACAACTCAAGTGGAAGTCCAGATACCATACTACCCACTCGATTGCACACGTCACTGGGTTTGCTGTGAGTCTTGCCCATTAAAAGATGTCTCAACAGATTCTGTGCATAAGACATTGAAATATGGCTGGGGCTCATCCCAAAAGAGAGTGACACATTGGTGTAACCCAAACAAAGTTTTATGTCTTAGGATATCAGAGTCAAGAGAATCTGCCAATATTCCTTGGTCAAACCAAGTGTTTAATAAAAGTAAGCTGAGCCTACCCGAACAAGCAATTTGTCAATGTGTAGCATTAGATATGTGTGAAATTGAGACACCATGTTGACTTTTCTAGACCAAGAACCAGACCAAACCGTACGTCTTGGGTACCAGGACCACAAGGCTGGACTAGACACTGTGGGACTCCTCGAGTATGCCATTATCAAGCATGGCTGTGAGCTCCTCCAAAACCACCTGTATTTGTGTTCAGGCAACTGGCAGGGTTGGCTGCATACAATAACCCCCAGGGCATCTGAATTTGGTGTTCTATGAAATGAGTCAACCTAGGTAGAGGCAAAAATAAGTTGGAAAACACAATTTGCAACCAGACAACTATGGAATTTTGGATGAAGAGAGGTAGTCTCCACAGTGGACTGCGGTGGAAAGAGCCAAATGTTTTTGCTCCTAGCTCCTCTCCCTCAGGAATCACAGCTATCAAAGCCACACGAAGTACCACTATTCAAGGTTTGAAATGATTGAGATGGTAAATCTGTAGTGCCCCACACCATCTGTTTGGGTTAGTTAATAACTGATAGCCCGACCCCTCACGTAACCTGCAGGACGAGATTTTATGCAGAGGCACATCTTCTGGGTTTTGCATTGCATAACTCACAACAACACAAAGCGATGCTCTCATGCACTCTGCTCTACTGATCTGACAAGGTTCGTTCCAATTCCAATTCTAGGGGCCTAGCTTAATGGCAGGGGCGCAATAATGAGATTAGCTATGATTTCACTATGACTTATTGAGAACAGAGTGGTGTTGTGAGACTCGTGAAGTGTTGTTTGCACATGTACACGGTATTATATAATTCTATTTGTATTTAAAATAATAATAATAATAATAATAATAATAACAGATTTGCGTAGATTTCTTTGCCTACAACTTTCAGAACAAATGGACTTTGTGGGATGTAATCAATGGAGAAGATTTCATTCTTACTGATTCCAGTGCAGTTGTCAGTGGTCTGACCTCAAGAGAAACAGCATGAATCATTTGTGAGCTTTAACTTAATAAGGAAAATGTGGGTTGTTATGTAATTTTGTCTTGGTAATTTCCTTATTCTGTGGAACTGCACAAACCCACTTTAAAACTGGTCATTAGATGAGCAGAATAAGAGGTGTAAAGAGATTTTTTCCATTGTAAAGGGAGTGAAACGAACACTAAGAGCAGGACGAGCTCAGTTAGAGCGGATGCGTGTGCATGGCCCCGCCTGTTTATTTAGCAAAAAAATTCAATTTGCTACACTTGTAAGATATGTTTTCCTACTAAAAACAATTATGGGTACCACTGAAACCAAGCACATACTACAGTAAAATATACCTGAATCTTAAGTCTCATAGTCTGAAATGTTTTCTTTCAACATCCAATTGATATTATTTTCAGAGTTCATTTTTGTTTCTTGAAATTTCTTCAGTGTTTTTAAACACAGGATTATCACTAAGCATTAAAGTGATAATCTTTCACTCAACCTGCACTTTTTCCTTGGCAAGCTTCAGGTTTTTAACAATAAATGTGCAGTAACAATACTGTGGCACGATGCAGTGTTTTCCCCTTTGGGAAGTAAGAGAGAAAAGCACAGCTAAAAGAAGATATAAAATTGAAATAACTTTAAGAATTTAAGAAAAATGAACTTGGAGGAAACTTGTGACTACATGTTTTTTCAAAGCAAAAAAGCAATCTGTGATAAAAATTTAAATTGTTTTTTCCCCCTTTAAATATCCAAATATTACTTCAGTATGTCAACCTTGTAGTGTTGCTCTTTAACCCATACCTGACTGGATTTTAGGGCCTTCATTCAATTCTACAGCAGGAGATTTCAATCTCATCAGTCCAACCAGTAAGAAGTCATACTGATTTCAGATGTTTAATAAGTGAAAATTCAATCAGCTATAATTCCTGGCTGTGATGAAAACAGTATGAATATAAACGTCTAATCTATTTTGAGATTACTTTCTTTTTTATTACGGCTAGTTACTACATTAATCTAATTTAAAAAATTGTTCATTTTATTATTTATATAATAAGCATATTTAATCATTTAATTTGTATTGATAAAGTCATGATCTGTTGAGGCCACAGGATAATATTTAGATTCCAAAAAGGTCATCACAAAATTGTGAGTCTACAAATAATTATTAAAATATAAATTTGATAAATTATATATTATCTAGGGAAGCACAGTGGTCGACCAGGGGCCTTTCTTTGTGGAGTTTGCATGCTCTCCTAGTGTCCGCATGGGTTTCCTCTGGGTGCACTGGTTTCCTTCCACAGTGCAAAAGCATCTGGATTAAGCCAATTGGTTGCTCTAAATTGCCCATAGGTGTGAGTGTGTCTCACCAAACACCAGATGGGATTGGCTCCAGCTCCCTGTGACAAACAATGGATAAGATGTATAGAAAATGATATATATATAAATATATTTATACAGTTTATTTTGCAGGAATGGTTAAAAAAAGGCTATTAGGTTTGAAATTTTTGCAGTTGTCAAGATTGAAATAAGGTGTAGTATTACCAGTCATCACCATGCTTTGCTTCCTCTGGCCACAATGCTTTCAACCGATTTCTCTGTCACATACTTTATAGTACAGTTCTTTTCACAAAAATAGACGTGGCCTCAGTATATTAACCGCCTTATTAAAAAATCAAAAGCAAACATGTGCCCTAGCTGTGTACTAATAAGATGAATCATTACTGAATTTTGAAATACATTGTTCTCTAATTACTTAGCGTTAAACACTCCATGCTAAGGATTTTTTTACTCTCCTGTACCTGAAAGTAAATCTTTAGACCAGTCATTACTGCGGTCTTAAACTTAGGTTTAATAATTGAATATGAATGGAAAAAAAAAAGAAAACTTTTTAAGAAAATGTATTTCATTTATATAAAATTGCTTGTGGATTCTGACTATGGTGTGTATGTAAGTTTATAAACACTTCATATTAGCAAGTTTCTGATTTCTCCTCACAGTGAGAATAAGTGTTCTGGAAACAAGATAAAAGCTCCACCCTATGAAATCACAGCTCAGCCTGTTATTACGTATCAGCCTACACAGTTTCTTTCACAATCTTGCACTCTTGGGATGATGAAACACAGCTACAATGGACTGCGACAGTAGGTGAAACTTCATTTTTTTTTCCGTTGGTGGTCATTCATTATTGTTTCTACGATTAGTAAAGTGTCTCTAAAAGCTCTCGGGTCTGTGCAAGTTGGTAAAAAATGTAATTGTAATGTAATGAAAATGTAAAACAAAGTAATTTTCTAAAACTGACACTGTGTCTCTCTGAAAATGTAGGTCTTATTCTTTAATATGAATTTACTGAGACTTTAAAAACTTGCTGAATGCTTGACATTTGTGCTTTCATGCTGTTTAAAGTAGATTGCAGAAAATTCACAGTACACCATCTCAATAGATGGTGCTAAGGCAAAACAATAAAATACTTAAACTGTTGCCTCTTCACCTGTGTGTTAATCATTGATTAATAGGCCAAACTACCAGTAGGTTTGGCAGGGTTTTTTTATAGCAACCATGCAGAAAAACCCACATTAGCCTTTTACGCCTTTTTTAAAAAAGAAAATTGTTTGTAATTATTTATACAATTTCTCTTAATGAGACCATGCTTTTGTTTTTCATTAATAGTTGACGTCTACCCCGATTACTGCGAACTACCCCCGGTCAACCGGTTCTCACCTTGCAACAACACCAATGTAGTAGCCTTCAGCCGAGTCTTCCTCCCTACCCTCTATGGCATCGTCATTGTTTTGGGATTCGTTGGCAATGGTCTGGTTGTTTGTGTTCTGGTCAAGTATCACAAAAGGTCCAACATGTCAGATCTGTGCCTCTTTAACTTGGCCATTTCTGACCTCCTCTTCCTTATGTCATTGCCATTCTGGGCTCACTACGCTGCCATCTCTAAGTGGACCTTCGGGGACTTCATGTGCCATGCAGTGACAGCACTCTACATGCTAGGATTCTATGGAAGTATCTTCTTCATGATCCTCATGACCCTGGAGCGCTACACTGTCATCGTCCACACCCATACCTCCCTCATCTCCAAGCATAGGTCTTTCAGATATAGCATAGCTCTGACTTCCTTAATGTGGGCACTTAGCTTGGGAGCATCTCTGCCAACCATCATTTTCTCCCAAGTGAAGAATGGATCAGATGGATTGACATGCAAAATGGAAAATCCTGAAGGGACAGTATGGAAATCATTCTCGTACATTGAACTGAACGTCCTCGGTTTGATAATTCCTCTTTCAGTGATGGTGTTCTGCTATGCACGCATCATCCCCATCTTGAAGGCTATGAAATCTCATAAGAAACACAAAGCTGTCCGGCTACTTATGGTCTTGGTCATTGTTTTCTTCCTCTTCTGGACGCCCTACAACATCGTCATCTTCCTGAAGTTCCTGCATCAATTCGGTTACATGAATAGCTGTCAGTGGGAACAGGACCTGCACATGGCTACACAGTGGGTGGAAACCATAGCGTTCAGTCACTGCTGCCTCAACCCCATAATCTACGCCTTTGTGGGGCAGAAATTTAGGAATTTATTTATGAAGATCCTGAAAGAATGTTTTCCTTTTTGCCTGAACACAACAACTGAAAGTGAATTCTCAGAGAGGGGGAAATCTGTGTTCTCAAGATGGTCAGCAATTTCCAGCACAAAGCTCAAATCAAAACAGTAATTGTTATAATATTATTGCCAAAGCCCATTTTACAGTTTGCAAAGTTCTATTTGAATAGTTTACACATGCTTTATATGTTTATTTATGCATTTTGAATGAGCAGTCATTCTATTTTAACATATAATCTATTGAGAAAATTAACTTCTAATACATCTCACTATGTCTCTTTTGTATTTCATGTGAGTTACTACTTGCTGTAACTGGTGTGTAGTGTAGTTACTATCACTGCCAAAGTGGATTATATACTGATACTATTCCTGGAAAATAATTAATGTTGTTTTGTGTCAACTGGTAAGAGAGAACAACAATGAACACTGTATTACATAATGAATAAAATACTTGAAAGAGTGTTGTAAATAATAAGGCCCTGTATCCACGGTGATCCTGGCCACAATAAGTATTTATTGAAGGTTAATAAATGAAACCTTTATACCTTTACTAAGTCACGTAATATAGTTCTGTCGGTGTTGTTAAGCTTTCACACATTTTTGCAAACAGGTTTTGACGGGCTGCATCTGACAGTTTACCCAGTGTCAGAGGGGGAAGTCTTTCTTTGACTCATATTTAATTTGAGGTTTGAACAAGCCAGGACAAGAAGCTGAGTATTTTTTTCCCCAAGACAAGTAGACTCCCAGTGAAAACAATATGTAGGCAACTACATATCAGAGTAACTACATTGATTACTGCCCATAGTGACTAAAAGTGGTTACAAATATCTCTACTTGAAACGTTGGTTAAAAATTGGACATGCAAGCCTCACATGACTGAAATCTTTAAGAAGTGCTTTCTGTGTGAAAGCTTGTGGAAATCAGGGACCAAGAGTAAAACTTCTTGTGCGGGGTCCAGCTGTCATGTCTACACCTGCTGACTCCAACAAGACACAAGAGGCCTTTATTGTCATCGTACAAGTACAATGGGATGTCATTCAGAGCAAGCCTGCTGATACCCAGTAAAAACAGCATAAAAAAATAATAGTAAAACTATAATAATTAGAACACACACATATATGTATGTATACATTTATATATATACACACACACAAGGAGAATATATAAGCAAGGAGATAAGATGATGTAAGGATTGTAAAATATTACAAAAAAAAGAACAGTTTTTGCCCTGCCTGATTTACTCTGTTTGCACATCAACTGAACCTTGTCTGTTTTTTTGTTCCTGATTCTGCCTGGCATTTTTCTACAGGTGGAGCGAGCAAATCAAGAAATCGGGTGTTTTCTGAGAACTTTCCAAGATTCCTTCCCTGGGCTGAATACACTAAAAACTGTACTATTCCACTACTCAACTCAACCTGGTTCAGTGCACGCTCAGTTATCCACCGTAACTCTTACCATGGAATGCTTATCCCACAGAATCCCATCCAGTCAATGACTGGTTCTGACGCAGCAAACAAGTTTGGAAATGCACACACTGACGCCTTGAACAAGTTGCAGAGACGAGCACTTCACTGGACACTGGAGTGACGCTCCCCAGTTCAGCCCAGGAGACCAAGTCTGACTCTCTACCGTGGACCTCTGGCTGTAAAAAATTGAATGCCCATTACATCGGACCATTCAAGATTCTGAGTTACGTCAAGCCGGTCACTTACAAGCTTGTTATCCCTCATCACTGCCACCTTGCACCCTTGTTTCACTTGTCCCAACTCAAAAGTCATCACTCCAGGTCCCCTGGTGAGATAGTATTTTCTACCAAAACGAAATATGGATGCCACTAATAACAAAGCACATACTAATGATATTGAATCCTAAATCTCATATTCCAAAATCTAGAGGAGATTTTGGTATCTGGTCTGTAGTTGCTTGCTTTCTTCCTAATAGTCATTCTCAAAGATAATTTTACAATCAGTAAGACTCAGGGAGTTGAAAAACTACTTTTCTTCATGATTTTTAAACATGGAATTACCACTAAGCATTAAAGACTCAGGCATTTGCGCATGCTCTTTAGTAAGCTTCATTTTATGGGAAAAAATAGTAAAACGATTGAAAACAGAAAGAAAATATTTTGCCACCTCATAACTGTACCAATAGATGGCACTGCAGATTGGAAATAAGTGAAGAAAGAGTCAGTTTATCAACTGACACTGAAAAGTTTCTCGAATTTCTGTTCTATTTTTAGCAGAGCCAGAAAAATGAAAAAAGATTGTGTAATTTATTTATTTTTTCTTAAATCTCTGACTAATGCACGTAGGTCAACCTTGTAGTGGTGGACTTCAACCCATAACCTTCAACCCAGGACTCCAACCCTGACCTTAAACTGGATTTGTTTCATAATGCAGTAACCTACCCAACAAGGTTTTAAGGCTGATGACCACACCTTATTAAAACAACCACCATTTAACGTCAATGGATTTGTGGTAACATGGTTAAACGTAACCAAAAAATCAATTACTTTTACACTTCAAAACACTTAAAAGTAAATCCTTACGCTAACTGCAGTAACTCCTGTGAAATGACTGAATAAAATATTTAACATCCATGAAAAGTGTTTCTTATTAAATGTAAATACTGAGGATGAGGACACACAATGCATCAAGTGCTCTGCCAAGCAGATATCCGGTGCCTGTCATTAATATACATTAATACCATTTGAATGTAATACACATCACAACAGTTTAATAAAACAAATTACGATGGTATAATTCTTATTCGTGGACTCTGTCTACTGTATGTATATACAGTAAGTTTCTAAATGTTTCTGTAAATGCATGCCTGTTCGCTCAGCAGGATAAAGCCCCACCTCACAGCTCAGCTTTACCATATTGCAGCTTACGCAGGCTGCTTTCACAGTCACTGTTGGACTCAGGAGTCACAGCAACGATATAATCCAAAATGACAACAAGTAGGTGGCATTTTTCCATTATGCATCATTATTGAATCTAGGAATTGTTTGGTGGTTATTAATGATCATTAATTCAATAAGTGGAATGTGTCTAAGATTTGTATATTGCTTCATGTTGTTTAGAGTAGATTACTGAAAATATATGTTAGCTATACCTGCCAACAAATCGGTTAATCATTTGATAAAATACCAACTAGCAACAGGTTTAATTGTCGTTTCTGTAGCCACATAGAAAACATGCTTTAGCCTTTTTGGTATGCATTCTTAGATTGTACATTTTTGTTAAGCTAATTAGGCCATTGTTTGTTTGTTTTTCATAAACAGATGATGACTATTCTGACTATGACAACCTAACAGACATCAACCAGGTCTGCAAAAATGACAATGTAAGGTCATTCAGCCAAGGCTTCTTGCCCACGCTCTACAGCATTGTCTTCATTGTGGGGTTAATTGGCAATGGCCTGGTGTTGTGTGTCTTGGTCAAGTATCGCAAAAGGCCAAATGTGACAGATCTGTGCCTCTTCAATCTGGCCCTCTCAGACGTTCTCTTTCTTTTTTCATTGCCTTTCTGGGCTCACTATGCTGCTGTCGCTAAGTGGACCTTCGGGGGCTTCATGTGTCATGCAGTGACAACGCTCTACATGCTGGGATTCTACGGAAGTATCTTCTTCATGATTCTCATGACTGTATACCGCTATTCCATTACTGTCCATGTCCATACCTCCCACATCTCCAAGAATCGGTCTGTCAGAGCTAGCATAGTGCTGGTTTTGTTTATGTGGGCACTTAGCTTGGGAGCTTCTCTGCCAACGATCATTTTCTCTCAAGTGAAGAATGAATCGGGGGCATGGACATGCAGGGCGGAATATCCACATGGGACAGCATGGAAGCCAATCTCTTACATCGAGATGAATGTCCTTGGTTTGATCATTCCTCTCTCGGTGATGGTGTTCTGCTACTCACGTATCATCCCCGTCTTGATGGCCGTGAAGTCTCAGAAGAAGCACAAAGCTGTCAAGCTCATCTTTGTCTTAGTCAGCGTTTTCTTCCTCTTCTGGACGCCCTACAACATCGTCATCTTCCTGAAGTTCCTGCATCACTTGGGCTACATGCAGAGCTGTCAGTGGTATCAGAACATGCACATGGCTATGCAGTGGGTGGAAACCCTAGCATTCAGTCACTGCTGCCTCAACCCCATAATCTACGCCTTTGTGGGGCAGAAATTCAGGAGTTTATTTCTCAAGATCCTAAAAGAGTGGTTTCCCCTTTGCTTTGGTCAGTGCACAACAATTGTGAGTCAGTTCTCAGGAAGGAGGAGCACTATGTCCTCATACTTCCCAAAACCTTCCATCATATAGATTTTGTAGCCAAAAGTGCAGGAGTTGAAATGCTGGTTAACCAGACAGAATCAAAAGTGCCGTTGTATCTTATTCTTGAGGCTCATTTCAGTTTGTAAAAAGTCTACAATACTTTGCGTAGTTTCCCCTTTTATTTAATTATTTGTTGTTGTTATTTTATTTTTTGGCTAGTAGGATTTTTGTTTAATTTTAATTTTCCTTTTCAAACTAATTCTCCTCATCCTGTTTGTAGAGGTCAATGAGCCCATTTTAAGTATAATCTGTTGAATAGAAAAAACTGCCATTTGAGAATATGTAATCACATTACATTAGTATTATTTAATATGAAGACATTTTTTTTTGTCTTTTACTTGTCCTACTAATTGCACAGTGTGTGAAGTAAACTTACTGTTACCACCTGATTGTCCTGCTTGTAAAGAGAGAACAACAATGAACACTGCATTATGTAAGATACACAACACTCATTGTTGAGCTGCTCCTAGTGTGAAGTGGGCTACTATCACCACCTCCATAAATAAATTCACATCCAAAGGTAGTTTATTCCTTATACTATGACAATTTGCTAACAACACGTCGTACATTTTAAACATTTATAGTTATGGTTACAGTTGTAGTTAATGTTGTCAAATGTGTATGTGACAAGTTACATTTATTATTTGTCAGTAATAAATACCTGCTATTATTTACATTATAGCAGCTGTAAACTTTTGTTTCCTGACCAGTCTTTCTTTTCCCTCCCTTTTAAAGTTAATAATAATAATAATAAACAGCTTGTTAACATGTAGTCATGTTAAAACATGATTGTTACAAAGCGCCGAGACTCCTTCCATAAATGTTAAAAACACTTCACCACATCAAAAATTACACACCTTTTTCCTTGTTAAATAACTTGCTTTTAATCCATTCATTATTAGCTTTAGATTCAATAGAACATCCATTATGCAACAAGGTCCCGTGTAACTTAGTTACAAGCTCCTGTGTTACTATAGAAACAATTACATGCTTGCACAAGCAAATTAATATAACCCCATCATTTGAATTTCAGATGGAACTATTCTCAGAGTGCCCTGTGAAGAACTGCCATCCCAAACAGGGTAAATTCTCCTGCCACGTGCCCAGTGTTCTCGGGAGAATCTCCGGACCACCGGCCAGACCAGGATAACGCAATTATGAAAGATGAATGAATAAATAATTTAATGAGCTACTGTCATAGAAAATTAACCAACATCTTCGATAATACAACACCTGTAGTATAAATCACTACAAGGCATGATTCTTTTTTGTTTTTATTATTACAAATCACAAGTTTTGTATTTTATCAGTTCGCAGCATGAGTACTGTTTTTTTTTTCTTTTTTTTTTTCTCACACTGATCTGTTGATCTTATCTAAAGAACACTGGAACCCATTGCCTCTCAGCATTCGGACCTGCACTACTGTGGATTTTTTTATTATTATTATTACAGTATATATATGATAACAAGACCACTGTTTTCTCAGGAACAGCCAGATAAGATTACTCAGATTATATCTGTGGCAGACGGCTTTTCACAAAATTGCGCATGAACAAAGCCATGTATTAACAAAGAGCAGCTGAGTTCCTAGACTGCTTTCCCTACAAACCCGGATGTTTTGCCAGGCATGTTGATATGATCACATCATTGCTTCACAAGATTTATTTAATACTGCTTATATATACATATGCAAATACCCAGTGAGACTCCCACAATAACAGCCCATGTAGATAGCCTGTACAATCAGACTCTTTAGTTTATTTCCTTTTTCCTGTGAATACAGTATTAGTGCAGGGTCAGTGCAGCTCCATGTTTCATGTGTGTCTATTTACAAGAAGTTGATTTTGTTCGGCAAGTTTTAAGCTATTGGGTATCACTGGTTACGGGTACAACTGAATCCAACAGCATACTTAATAAAGTGTTCTTGAATCTTAACTCTCATATTCTGTAATCTTTTGAAACATTGCTTTCTTCCAACACACAACTAACAATCATTCTTCAAACCTTCAGGAGCTGCCACGCAATTAAAAAGCTTCACTATTTTTAAACAGGATTATCGCTATAGATTAAAGACTCAGAACGGTCCTTTGCACTTTTTCTTTTTGTCACATAAGGAAATCACCAATCAGTCCATCATGAAGCACAAAAAGCTCCTGTTGACTTAATTCTACTTTTAAGCATAGCAACATTATGAAAAAGTGTTCATGAATCTGTTTTTTTTAGTCATCGTTGCTTTCTTTTTAACAGCGCAAACATTAGGGTGATGCGTTAGAAACCATGCGTAAAGGTTTTTAGCAATGACAATCGTTTCAATAGTTTTAATAATAAAAAAAGAATGAATATTGAAAACAGGCTAGGGTCATACATAGAAATTGCACAATGATCCAAAACCTGCAGGGCAAATCCAAAGAATAGTCAAAACTAATGATCAGACACAAAGTATGGCTTGGAATTATAGGCGATATCGATAAGACATCACAGTATTAATAAGTACCAGTGAGCTTAATAAGTACCAGTAAGTACCAGGTGGCCCTTTGGTGGTGTGGCCATGAATTGTCTCTGACGGATTTGACGGGTGAATTCTACAGCAGGGATTTTCAATCTCACCTGCAAAGTGCACGGTTGCAGGTTTTCAGTCAACCTGAGCAGAGGTTCTACTGATACCTCACTTATTGAAGAACCTGATCTCTGTCAGTGGTATTTCATCTTAATTGGGTAACTAGCCTTAGTTGTGTAAAAAATAGATTTTGGTTGAATTCATGTCTTTATATCCATCCATTATCTATAGCGCTTTATCCGTCTGGGGCGCGGGGAAGCTGGAGCCAATCCCAGCATCTTCGTGCGAGAGGCGGGGTACACCCTGGGCAGGTCGCCAGTCCACCA
>JAQQZU010023977.1:2673-12830 GCA_030068025.1 Parauchenoglanis punctatus | reverse complement strand
AGGGTGTACCCCGCCTCTCGCCCGAAGATGCTGGGATTGGCTCCAGCTTCCCCGCCACCCAGATGGATAAAGCGGTAGAGATAATGGATGGATGGATGGGAATGGTACTTACACAGCAGCCACTCTATACGCTCAACAAACAGATAAGCACACTCTCTAAAAATGGAGCATGGGTGAAAATGACTCTCAAACAGTGTGCAGAACTGGTAAGAACTTACCCTAGCACACTTAAAACTGTTATTTCAGTAAACGATGGTTCTACCAAGTACAAGTCTACAGGGGTTGAATACTTATTCAAGCAGCATTTTTCAGCTTCTATTTTTTTTAAAGATCTTATGACAAATAATACATTTTGACTTTGAAATTTACTTTATGAGCACTAAAATACTGGCTGGAACAATCTGTCAACATGCCATTTGTAATCCAGACAAATCTGATCACTGTTAAGGGGGTTGAATACTTTTTGAAAAGCACTGTATATGATTGTGTTGCACTTGCTAAGTTAAGAAATTCCAAACAAATTAGCAAAAGGGTGCAATATACTTTTCAAACACCTAGTGCTTTCTTCTGCAGAACAAAGTCCTTGTACAATGCAAACACAATAAAGATATGCAGTGAGCATAATGCCCATTATTGACTTGGTCAGTCCAAGGGTGCCATAGGGCAAATACAGAATGGGTGAAACAAATGCATACAAGCAAAAGCATTTAGATGTTATTTTCATTTAATGAGAGTTTGACAAAGATAATTTGAAATATTTATTTTCATAATATATCTAGCCTGGTTTGGGGTATTGTCATTTTATTAATATTCATTGCATTTTTTTTAATTTAAAGGTTGTGTTGTACCTTTTGCCATTGTTATCATCGTCAGTCTCTCTGTATAGGAAATATCAGTAAAATCTTTCCTCCCGCTATCCTGAAAATGAGAAAAGATGATGAAGAGATTTTTTTTGCTGTGCTCCTCTTTTGATATCTGTGGATTTTTTAAATATATGTAAAAGGGGTTATGTCTGGATGCCCTAATTCACTTTTCTACCATTTCCACCTTTCTGCTAGAAATAGTATCATGTTATTATGAAGCAGTGCATTTATTTCAGCCAGTTTAGACTGAGCTGTTTTATCAATTTTGTGTGAGATTTCCTGGAATGAAAAATACATAAATAAGGAAAAATAAATTATAAAATGCATATAAATAATACCATGTTAACTCTGAGTATTATGTTTTTGTGTGTGCAGATCTCTTTTTAAAATCCTTTTTCATACAAATATGATAATGAAGAATAAAAGCCTTACCTGCTACAAGCGGAGTTAATACAGTCAAAGTTTACCACAACACTCTTAATGCTGTCTGCATTCTTTAAACAGCAAGGCATAACAGGGTGTGTGTTATCATTAAAAACACACAGCCGTGATTGGCAAGTTCAGTAGATGACCAACGTTGTTATTCTAGATAATGAATAACCTGTGCTCTTCTGTTTCTTAATAAAAAGTTTACAACATAATAATAATTAATCAAAAGAAGGCACGAAAGAAAAATGTTTGTTCTCCAATGTTGCTATTCTAATAATGAACTGGAAACAAATGTTGCTAGCATAAACACTATATCACCTTATAACACTTTTAAATCCACAAAGGTTTTACAGGAAGTAAGGGCATATAATTTCAGTTATCTTGAAAAAAATTTTAGATATAAATTTTTAACATTAAATGTTCACATCTACAAGCAAAACATCAACCCATCTATTCACAACATATAAAAGCAAACACACATTAATTAGTGTGCTAATATTTTAAAATGGTATTGTGAGTCACTTTCAGACAAGCCACATTTAAATGAATAGTCTTTTTTTTAGTTTAAGTGAATATGTAAGTGAACAGAGCTCATCAGTTTAATGTCACTGAACATAAAATTTGACTTAGAAATCTATGTACATAACATATGCAAGGATAAACCAGACCCCTTTGCTTCAGATCACCACCTTGGCATGGTTTATTTTCCTATTCCTTGCAAGTCAGTGCAAGGAATATTCACTTGTTTTTTTGTGTGTGTGTTTTTTTTTTACATACAATATACATATATTTACTAACATAATAAAATATTCAAATGTTGCAGTAGTCCTATACTCTAATATGTAAATAAAAAAAAGGGGTCTAGGTTCAGGGTCACTGAAAATTCATAATATGCATTTGAGGTCCTTTGCCCCAAACATTGGGAACCGCTGAGTTAAACTGATGTGCTTCAGTAGATGAGCTGCTCATATTGCTGAATACAGACAAGTGAAATCACTTCTGAAATGCTTTTGGTGAGAATTCACCTAGTTTTGAATAGGTTTTTTTTTTTTTTTATCTCCGGTACTTTTCAAAACAAAGTTTTGCCCATGTTGCCTTCTGTTTTGTGCTTTCTGTTACAAGAAAGTTTGCAGGCTTCACCGTGTGCGAGCATCCATGCACGACATCCTGACATGCTCACAAAGACATGCTCACAGAAATATAAGCACCAAACATCCCCTAAGTAACTATATGAATGCAAACACTTGTCTAAAACTAATATGCATTCTTCTTGTACATACTCAGCATGCATTTTTGAGCTAGTGTGGTGATTATAAAGCTCAGAACTTAAGAGAGCAATAAAACGTCTAGTAACATTAATGAATTATGAATTTTTTTTTTTAGGTTGGTAGTTCAGTGCATTATGGAATCAAAGAGCCATCCAATTTTAAATGAGCTGTGCATAAACAAATACCCTCAAACATGAATGAACCTTTATTTGTCACACATACATTACATTACAGTGAAATTCTTTTCTTCATATATCCAAGATTCTTAGGAAGTGTTAGGTGTCAGAGCTTTGGTTAACTGTTACAGTCGTGCTGATGTGTCAAGCATATGTATTTTGACTCACATGGGCAAGGACCTATGTACCTATTGTCTGTACCTATTTTGTTACCCTGCCATACCTCTGAAATACCTCTTCTGAACCAAGTGTCTGTAGCATATCAGTCTTAATTAGAAGTTTATTACAAGTGGACTAAAATAAAATTGTATTTAAATAGATGTGTAAGCATAAGCTGTTTTTTTCCCCCTGTTTGTTCAGTAATTGCACAAAAGACACAAGTGAGTTTAGTGTATTCAATCCATTGAGTGTAGCCAAATTTGAACACTGATATGAGAGGCCTTAAGGTAAACTTAGTTGCATTTTCATAATAAATTGCCACAGTGGTCTACACAGAATCATCGGTGCTTAAATCTGTCTACTGGGGTTTTTTTTTTTCAGCTTAATCCATGAGGTAACAGAGTTCTTCCCAACCTAGCACCTCTACCATGTAGGCATACCATGGTAACACACTCTGATAAATAAGTATTAAATGCTGAATAATTGTGCATTTTTACAACACCAGTGTGCATTTTTAATGTAAAGGTTCTATTCAAAAGAACGCTCGAACTAGACATGCCATATAAACTAAATTAAACAGCTGGAGTATTAAAAAATGGATACTCCTTTGCAGAAAACACAAATCATTTAATTAAAGATTATTGGTCAACTAGAAATTGTACCTACTGTTTAGTTTGTGCTGTTTGAATGTTAACATGACTTCATTAAGTAACATAATTTTTCTGCAACGGCCTGGACACAGCTTTGTCCTCTGGATATTCCATAGTGACAGGATCCACCAAGTCAGTGGAGTGTGTCCATCCTAACCATTGCTATATTATACCAAACTGTTATGTCAAACACCTTGTCTGCATCTAGACTTAACAATAAAACAAATAAGTAAATAAAAATACTGTATGGTTTTTTTGTCCTCAGAGATTTGTGATCGTCAGACACAGGCTCCATTCAGGGCATGCGCAAGGTCTAAAAACAAGCAGGAGACAGACTCACTTGCCTGCAAAAGTGTGGGAAGTGTCCCCTATGGGTGCTATGCCCCTAGCATTCCCTCTTGCTTTCAACAAAAGTCATAATAGACAAAGTTTGTTTAAGTGTGGTTGCAGCTTCATTCAAGCGAACAAAAGTTGAAGTTTGTGTGATTACAGATATTCTGAATATTTGTGTTGTTATGCATTCATATTAGCATGCAGCTATTTAAAGCAAACCTAAGGTTTTGTGTTTTCAGTCAGAAACTTGTTAAAGGAATTGGTTGGCCTGGAGATCACTGTTCTCATCATCTTCATTAGGATCCAGGTTCCAGTGAATATCCTCTCAGTTAAACACACCATCAGGTACAAATGGGAGTTGCACATGAGCATGTTTTAATATAAACGATAGTTTGAGATCAGATCAGATCATTTCTATTTTTTACACACATTCAAATAATGATATGAAAAGATAATTTTTGTGATAAATTACTCATTAAGGCAATTATGTTTTTGTTTTGTTTTTTTTACATATAAAAAATAAATAAAGGAGCTATTTCTTAAGGCAGTACAATCGTGCAGTTCCTGCCTGCATATCTTTCCTTATGTATATTTACTTTTGTTTATTCTCTGCTTCTTCTCTTAACGTCAAATTCGTAATGAACTGAATGCCCTAGGTGTCTTACAGCAAGTAATAACCCAGCAGGAAGCTTTAATGCAAGTTGTTCTTCAGGATTATCAGGATAAATTACATCATGGCCCAGGCAAAGCCACCAGAATCCTAAACTACCGTGCCAATAGGCTCCCAAGCTGTCTAGGCTAACTGGTATAAATTGATTATACCATTTTTTTTCCCAGGTAAGTGTGCTGGTCAAAATCCAATACATATTTCTTGGAGTTACAGATTTCAGTAACCAGTCGGTGTGCATCGGGAATTTAAAAGTACCATGGAAAGAAGTATTGGCTGTGCTAATTTGGACTAAACTAAATATGTTGGGTATTCCTTAAGATCTGATTTTACAATGTATATATACATAATAATGTAATATATACATTAATCAACCCCTTTACTAGGAACACCTGCACACATAATTCATGCAATTAAATGTGGAAGCAGCACATGGCATTAAATAATAATTCTAGAGTTTTAGTTATTGTTCAACATTAGAATGGGAAAAAATATGATCTTTTTTTCACACACAAAAGTCTCTAGAGTTCATACAGAATCCACCTGCTTGAAAGCCAGGTTATTACAAACACATACACTCCAGCATATACTTATTTATGATAATATGCAAGAGGTCTTTGCTGTCCTGTTATGCTTTGTATTGAACACTTATGAGATTTTAAGCATTAGTGTTAGCCTAGTTAGCATGGTTAGCTATATGTAGGTTAACTACAATTACATACATTTCCATAAAAGTGGTTCATTCTAATCATTGCCTTACCTGGCTCTCTCTAAGTGATTAAAAAATAGCTTTATATAGACTATGTTTACTGTCCTTGAGCAGTATCACTAAACATACATCACTAAACATCGCTAACATACACAAAGTGTAGGGATATTTGATAGTATATCTATAAAAAGAGGTCCATGTAAACACAAACATGCACTATGTCTCACAATGCAGTTTTTCCAAATGGGTTTTCTCAGCTACATAATATGCTGTGCTGAGGCATAAACATTATTTTATCATGTTCTACATCTTTTCCAGGTTATTTGTGCTACTAAGAAATTAAAAGAAAATACTATTGCACATTTAAAATGATTAAAAATATTAGCAGTATAATTAAAAATAATAAAATAATAAATAATACATAATAAAACAATTAGAAAATAAAAACAATTAAAAATGTTTCATTCTCTAATAGAATAAAATTATTCTATTAATCTATTTTTCTATTCTGTTTTAAGGTTTAAAATAATACCACACATACATTGCAATAATTAAAAAAGATTTCTGTTAAAGATATACTCTGAGGTTATCTCTTGATTTTCCTAATAAAATTGAGTCTCAAAAATATTTTCATTTGAAAACACTTCAACATTTTATATTTTTGGTGCTGGAGCTGCATGGACTGATTCTGCCTCCATTGGAGCCATTGGCACCAAAAACTCCCCGGGTTTCATTTAGTCATCCTGTGACTAACCAGTAAAAATAAAATTTAAAAAGGAATGAATGAATGAATAAATAAATGAATAAATAAATAAACAAAGAGAGATCTGAAAGTCCTCAGGCAATGATTGTTCCACTGGTTAAGAGACTTAAGTCATGATGGAAAGATGCACTTTATTGTCTATACGTATAAGGCCATCCCTTTCAGAAGCACGAATGGTATTCATTTGTTATCCCTCTCCAAAGGTCTATCCACAGTATCTCGATTGTTAGATGGTGGGTGCGCCAACCTTTTAAAGTACTCCCCTCGGCTAAGATATCTATAAAGAAGTGAATTGCATTGCTTTCCTCTGAGACTGAACAAAAAAATTGCAGGAGTGAGAGGTTTTTATTCTCATGCTGGCAGGAGCAGACAGTCAGAAATAAAGCTCATGGGACAAAGGCTATGTTCATTAACATGAAAACGTTTTGGCTGTGGTACTTTGATTATACATTGCTGTGTGACATGCTTATCACATTTGGCATAAATTCATTCATTCATTCATTCCTTCATTCATTCTCTTAAGTCACTGCTTTATCTGGGTCAGGGATACTGTAATTTAGATTACTTATCTTTTACATTTTAGTATATAAAACCAAATAAGGCCATTTAAAATATTGTAGACAGGTACCTGCAGATAGCAAGAATGCCCACTTGGCACATTTGATACAGAAATACCTTCAGGAGTCAGTGGGATTTGTCAAAGTTTCTGTAATTCTGTCACAATTGGACAGAAATGGGTGGGATTGGTCAGCAACCACGCAGAATCACACATAAGCTGTTTCATTTCCTGGGGGAAAATTTCCAGATTGTCCCCACTGAGTTTAATTTAATTCAGAGTATCCTATTTATGTATGTATGTATGTATGTATGTATGTATGTATGCATTTATTGATTTATTGATTGATTTATTGTTTTGATTTTTTTGCAAAACTGCTGAGATGTTGTGTAGCATTTGCATGTAAGTATATAAGAATGTAAACTTTGGTCATCAGTCTGAGAAAAATTTTGCTTTTGCTTAGACAAAATCCTGAGTTGAACCTCATTGAGACGCTGTGGGCAGGATCTTAAATGGGAAGTTCATTAATGAAAGCCCTCCACTGTGGCTGAATCAAAGTAATTCTGGAAAAAAAAAAAAGTGATTCAAAATTCCTCCACAGCGATGTGGAAAACTGATAAACTGAAGAAAAAAACCCCCAGATAATATAATATCAAATAATAATAACTGATAAAAACTGAAAAACTTATTTCCACAGGTACTGCATGTGTTATATTTAAGCCATATAAACAGTAAATCATAGGAAAGAAACTGAATGGACTTAGAGGACAAGCAGATTAGATTCTCATATACAGGCAAGAGATTACACAAGCTTCTATAGCAGACTACAGCAGTGATCAGATAAAGCAAGAGCTATGGCCAGAAAAAAAGCACGAGAGTGACACTCCTTGAATTAAACCAGGAAATCAAAAGCAGCTAATTAGAAAACACGAGAAACAGGGTATGTTGCAACAAGCTGTACCTAAAAACAGGACACCTACACTCACATATAATGGCATACAATAATGTTTGAAACACTTTTTATTGTCCTTTCTGCAGTTTGCTAAAGAAATTACAATTTTTTCACTAATAAATTGGCATGGACTCAAGTCAAGTAGTGCACACTTTATTTTCCTCCCATCTGTATATATCAAGGCAAAAAAATGTATGCCACCGGGACTTAGGTGCAACATACAGGCCAATATCCTGGACACATCAAGACAATATCAGTGCGCAAAATTACAGGTCCAGGAAAGATGACACGTGTATTGCAAAACAATATAACAAATATGCATGACAGGGCAGTTGACAAAACAGTACACATTAAGTAAAGAGAACAACAGAACTGCATCCAGATAAATACCCTGCTACTTGAAAAAAAAAAAAAAGGAATGACAATATGGGTCCTTACTTGTGATAACTGTCACTGTGAGAGTTTTTAAATGTTAGCTCTATCTTAAGCTAATAATAATTATGCTCCAGTGATTTCCTGAACTACAGCTTTGGAGCAGGTCCCATTTTTCCATGCTGTAGCAACAAACCCAGTATTCCCCCTGAGAACTAATTAGAATTACTGTATTATAAGACAAACAAGCGATTAATGCAATTGACTGCATACTAATGATGTGTGTTTTTATGTCATGTTCCAGGAGTGTTCTGACTCCTTTTAAATTTGCATATATTCACTTAATGTACCCAGAAATATTGTTTAATATGTTTTTAAAATGTTAAAATGTTTAATATGTTTTTTTTAGATTACAAGCACATGTATCATCTGTGGCACTTGATTGTCATAATGTAGGTTTTGTTAATAATTGCCATCCATCCCCCCAAATGTATTATTTTCTTCACTATATCAATAATTTCATATATTTATTTGAAATTTATTAATATAATTTAATAATATAATTTCACTTTACCTTTCCTACATACCTACCTTCATTCTTCACCACTTTCTCATTTTTTTGTACACCATAGGTGTGGCTAATGCTAACAATGCAACCTCTAAGCCCTTGTTGGGAGATGTCTATTGTTCCTATACTGACTTTGATCAAAAAATCTTTGGACTACTGTCAGCTTCCTCTCCGTGTCAGATGCAGCAAAATGAGGTGAGAAAAACCCTAAGAAACAATCATATCAAGATGATATTGCCCCCTGTTGCAGATAAATTGCTATTGCAATTCAATTCAATTTGTTTGCCATGTAAATGTACTGGAGCTTGTGCTAGAACTCTGAGCAATGCTGCTCTCTGCTGTTTAGCTTTAATACCAAATGATATTAAATGAAATGAAAAGCCACATATCACAAGCTGCTGTATTTACATCCATGAAATAAAGCGTGATCCATTAAAACATTAAAAGTAAATTGTGTGCCATTCCCTGAGAAAGATGTCTTCTTTTTTTCATGTTGTCCTACTTTTCTTACTAAAAAACAACAGCATTAAAAAACAAGCACTGTCACTCGTGTATTTCATTTATTAAAAAATAAAATAAAATAAAATAAAAAGCATGACGTTTTAATATTAATGTTTGAATTTCCTCCAAGTTTAATCCTTGGAGGAGTCTGATTGCATGGGTGCAAGTGTACAGTGATTTAAGTGGATTTAAATGGAGTGACTACCTGGAAGTAACAAAAAGACAACAGACATGGGTAGACATGTGTTCATGCACATACTGTAGAGGGACAGTTTTGGAAGCAGAATCTAGCTGTCTGGCTGTTATTCATCAAAAATCATTGTAATAACCCTATGGGTACTCATTAAACTGTTATATTTGTATGTTAATTAAATTAAATTAGTGAACTAAATTAGTGTTGCCTCCTGCAGCCCTACTTTTAGCCAATCAGAAGTGTGCTCAGGATGTCTGGGGTTTGGCTATCTGTGGGTGTACTGTAGGTTGGTTGGTTGACTGGCAGAGTGTTGGGGGTTCAAGAGAGATTGAATGTGTAGAGTGTGTGTAGTGGGTGTGTAGAGACAGCAAATAAGGTATTCTTGTTTGGTGCATGTTTTGCTTGCTTTTTTCCCTTTTCTTTTTCTTTCTTTTTTTATTTAATGGCTAATATTAGTCCAATAAGAAGGTTGATAAACATCTCTGGTGATCTGGGTCAGGCATGTCTTACCGGAATGCTATATTATTATTTGTAATCAGTGTTATTGTTTCCCATCAGTTGAATTTCAGGTTTAAAAAGGTGAATTACTTGGCAAGCAGTTAATTGCATTAGAATTAAAAATACACATGATTATAATATATAATGAATGACTGTAGAATTGCTATTTTCAGACCACCCAAAGCAGGCTAAATTTTGGGCTCAGCATGAGTAAATTAGATGGCAAATTAGGAAACTGGTTTTTATTACTTAAAAAAAAGGGGGGAAAAGTTCTGTTAGAACAGACATTTTACCTAGAGTTTGCTACCCTAGATGTTTTTTAAACATCCTAGTGGACACCCATCCCTGATGTATTCCTTCGTTGTACCCTTTATTCCAGGATAAAATCTATAGCCATTGCAAATCAGCGAATCTCAATTTATCTGAGCTACCTATTAACATAGCTTACTAGCTGAGCCATTAACTATAGCTAGTTTAACTAATTATCTAATAGCGGTGTA
>JAQQZU010023976.1:0-12843 GCA_030068025.1 Parauchenoglanis punctatus | reverse complement strand
CCACAAGCTGAGAGACAGCGAGTAACGCACCCAAACACACACACACACACACACACACACACACACACACACACATATGAAATGCTCATACAGATACAAGTGAAACGAACTCACACACATATGAAATGTTCATTCACACACACACATGAAATACATGCACACATGCATATAAAATGCTCATACAAACATATGTGAAACGAGCTCACACACATATGAAATTCTCATTCACACACACATGTGAAATTTTCATACAAATACATGTGAAATGAGCTCACACACATACACACATATGAAATGAGCATACCAATACATGAGAAACGAGCTCACACACACACACACATACACACATTATATGTGACTGGGAGGCATTACATGAGGCAGATTATTAGCATAGCAACCATGATGCACCATACTCAGTTAAATAAAAAAAAAAAAATACAATGAAATTCCCCCAGCCTGGCACTGATTATGCTGACACAGATTTGCTTTCATGTGGCACCAGAATTACTCATGCATTATGTACTTTTTAAAAGTAATTTTGAAACATACTCGAGAATTTTAGAATAAAATTGGTCCAAAATTCCATCCATCCATTTATTATCTATATCGCTTTATGCGTCTGGGTCGCGGGGTAGCTGAAGCCAATCCCAGCAGACTTCGGGCAAGAGGCGGGGTACACCCTGGGCAGGTCGCCAGTCCACCACAGGGCCAACACAGAGACAAACAGCCACACAAGCTCGCATTCACACCTATGGACAATTTAGAGTAGCCAGTTGACCTAACCTGCATGTCTTTGAACTATGGGAGGAAACCGGAGCACCCGGAGGAAACCCAAACATGCAAACTCCTCACAGAAAGGCACCCAGGGATCGAAACCAGGACCTTCTTGCTGTGAGGCGACAGTGCTAACCACCACACCACCAAAATTGCACTAGTGATATCCAGGGAGATGCCTTTTCACACTGCAGCAGAGTTATTCATGCATTTTGGGAAAATTATGAGAAACAACTACTGAAACTTTGCTTTTTATTTACTTGAAAATGGTGCAACAAAACAGCCCCAAAATTGCACTGATGAGTTTTAGCCAGATTCTTCTTTACATGATACCAGAGAATTATGAGAAACTTCAGAGGAACAGCTATCCAAGCCCTGCCTATTTACATATAAAGCCATTTAAATGCCTTATGATTTAGTATTACTTTATTTATTGGCCAAAAGTTGCTATGCTAATAATCTGCCTCATGCCCTTTCACGATGTACCATTTGTTAAAATGTAGCTAGTCTACTTATTTGGCCAAATTAAGCTTTTCAAATGTCAAACTCCAGATAAAACTCTGGGTTTCCATTAACACAGAGTAAGTACATTGCGTTTCTGAGTTTTATCTTACAGAACACATTAATAGCAGTTCATTAACAGTAAGCTGTTAAAACATGTCAAAGCCTTTTCTTTCTGTTTCTGAGGGCGGCGCGATCCTTTACCTTAAGTTTGCATAAGCAGGTGCATTTAAAACCTAACTGCAGATGGCTTGACCTCTATAAATTGCGAATATCTTCACTTAATGCCTCCCAGTCTGAGTGGGTCATCCAGCTCTTCCAAGGGCAATATCCCTCTGTACGCAGTGCATCAGCGAACTGTATCAGGCCTTCCTCATTATCCTGAACACCCAGCAATGACTGGATGTTCATTTCCCTTTTCAATTTTTCTTCACATAAAATAAAATGATAGTTTATTTACAAACATGAAATGAGTAGAGTACATGAAATACAAATAACAGATTGTTCTTAACCCATAATTACCATCTAGTACATGACATTATTCTCATATTGATTTTATATGTTTGTGTTCATAATGTAGGATAATACTGTGCCTGTGTAACACAGTCTCAGAGAAAAAAAAAATTGCATGCAACTTATTTGAATGTTCTATCACAAGAATACAATGCATATCAGCATCTCAATCATTTCCTGGAAAGCTGTGTTTGCCACTACACCATTTGAATAATAACAGTATGTAATAAATAATTTCACTCCTCTTTTTAAATTGTATTTTGCATAGTTCATTTCATGCATAAAGTTTGTGATTTTCATGGCACATAATTAGAATTACCAGGCTCATGAAGGCTTGTAAATCACATGGTAATTTGGTAACATGGGTATTTTAAAAATTCAGAAGGCCTTTGTATTCTCTGTAGCCCAAATATTTTATATTCTGTTCTTCTACAAGCTGTCAAAACATATGTTTGTCAAAAAATTTAGTGTTGAACTTTGACTATAACAAATGTGCACAGTACATAGTGTTTTATAATTTTTTTATCATTGCAGAGAACCAGTAAACTTTTCAAATATGTAGTTCTATTTACTGCATATGTACTGTATTACATGGATATGGATGTGAGTTTTGTTATATTAATAAAAATTAAAACCTTCAAATGCGACTTACTCACACTTTAAAGTTACACTATGTAGGATTTTAAGGGGAATTTATAATCAGAAATGGAATATAGTGTTCATAAGTTTGTTTTTATTAGTGTACAATAACTTTTTACAATAAATAAATATTTACAAATTGCTGTTTTTGTATGCTTTGAATGAGCCATTGTAGCTACATAGGGCATGAGTCCACATCTAATGAAGGCTGCCACGTTGCACCTCCATATTGCTGCATTAGTCCAGAATGGATAAACCTCTAGAGAACTCCTTCCGCATTTCATGTCTCTACAAGTGGAAGTGTGAAGCCGGCAGAAAGACGAAGAAGAAAGGAAAGGAATTAGTGTTTGCTGTCTAACAAGTTTGAGAACTAAAAGTTTGCAAATATGGAGGATCATACTTATTATTCAAAACAAGAAACAGTAAGGGAGCATGAATCCTTTTCATAGAAGTGAAAGCATGAAGCAAATCTAGGTCAGAAAAATTGGGACAGACAACAGCAAGGATAAACACGGATAAAGACAGATAAACACAGTGTGGCTTTTCCCAGATGGAAATCACTGGCGAGGGAGAAATGTTTTCTGAGTGACGCTGAAGTTGGACAGTTCTGGATACTGTTCCCATATAGTGTGTATATAATCATTCATTAGCATCACTGATGTTTCCCAAGTAATGACTCCAGTTATATCGTGATAACACACCAAATTACAGGTAAAGCACAGAGCTGCTGTGTAAATACCACTTACTGTTTTGTTGGTGTTGTTCATTTCATGCAGACCAATATAATAAAATAATTTTATAAATAAAAACTTCCATTACTTATCTTCACTCTCTTTCAAAGGCTTACACTCTCTCCTTTTCTTCTGACCCCTCTCTCTCTCTCTCTCTCTCTCTCTCTCTCTCTCTCTCTGGATGGAAACGTTACCATGTGGTCTATCCAAATATTTGACTCTTCAAATGGAGAAAAAACAAATGTATCTTACTAATGTTAGCAATAAAATGCTACAACAAAGTGAACAAGTAACAATAATATTCACTAGCAATAAAGGACTACTACAAAGCGGAACATGTAACGTGGAACTTCTGATACATTATGACCTATAGTTATACAGCCTAATTAAGTAAATACAATTTCTAAATATCTATTTAAAGTAACCTCATCAGTTTGCCAGCTAATCAGTGATAGATGATGACATCATTCTGGAAGCACTCAGTCCCTCCAGCTTTACTTACATTTCCACACCTTAAACCTGAATGAGCCGCTGGTTAGGAGTAAACTGGCAGACGTTTTTTGATGGAATATGAGGTTGTTGTTTTTTTTACAATTGCTTTGAATAAAAATGGGGCGCAAGCTTATAGATTATCATGACGTGTAGGTCATAAAATGGACTCCTGAACCTTTAATGCCCAATTCTTGCAATTAAAATTTTTGTCTAATTAAGATTACTGTGATCCAAGTATGTTTTCAATACATTTCAAAGTGACAAAACAGTTTTTTCCAGGTAGATTTATCAGTAACCATAACCAAGAATGGTTCTGTTCATTACTTTACTTAAGGATTTGGGAACAATTCATAGGCTACCACAATCATAGGCTAATGGCTGCCACAAATTATATACATGTTGCCCAGTGTTATAACATGATCTCAAAAAAAGTGAACAGTGTTATGTTGCTATTACCAGTAATTGCCACAGGTATTAAGTTCGATGCTATATTGTTAAATCATTGGATAAATTGTCATGACATCATGGCACCTGTGATTCCATGTTTATAATGTGGTTACGTACCTACAATTGTTAGGTTTGAATGATTTGAATATACTTTGAATTAATTTTACTGCTACAAATATTGTCTTTGCAATCTTTTGGTGGAAATATTGATTTAAATCCATTTTAATATCTTCTCATGCAAAAGAGCAAGACCAGTTCTTTTGTTTTTTAAATAGACTGAAGAAATTTGGGTTTGAGGTAAAAAAGACAAATACTAGACAATAGACCAGAATTTCAGCTTTCATTTCTTGATACTTAAAGCTAGACATGTAAAAAAAAAAAAAACCTTGAAAATGGCACCCCTGGTGGCAGACCACATAATTTAAATATTGGGATAAAAAAATCAATGCTGCATATAACTCACATATAACATTTTTCTGGGTAGCTCCTAAACTGTATTTTGTTTTGGATATTATTCTGATCATGCTCAGTAAAAACTGAGTGATCACTCCCGAGGTGGCTGTCAAATTACCTTAATGAATTAGGCTGGTAAGATTGACATGTGGGAGGCAAGTAGGGGGTACTGCTAAATACAATTCTGTTCTTGAATTAGGAATAAAACCACCTACACAGACACAGAAGCACACAGGCACACACCACCAAAACTCCCCCACACAATGACAAGGACAGCTGGCAACTCAATGAAATTGAATAAATTACAAGATGGAATACTGGGCCAATGAACCTAAGGAAAAATATGTACATGACAATTTTATGTGTCTCATATATACACTTCTGAAATTATATAATTAGCCCTTTATATGTTCAGTTAGAAATATTAATCATACCCTAAAACATAGACAATACAAATGTTCTGCACTATTGCCATGAGTTGGACCATTAACACACCTTAAATAGAACAAATTTTATTTAATGTGCCAACATTTATATAATAGGTGGCATTGCATAAACCAGACTATAAATATCAGCCACTATTACTAGAACTGACTGAGCCACAATTAACAGTACAAACATTAGAGAAACTGGTTTTTAAAGTAACACTGCCTAAGTTCATTTTTAATTGGATGTGTAATCATGATGACCCACATGTCATTCCATTCTCCAAAAGATCTGAGACAACCACTGTGCACTGCTCTCCATAGGCATTCAGTGCCTGCCAAATCCTCTACTTCAATTAAGTTAAATATAACGAAGACTGTTTTCATTTAAAATGTGTGAGTCGTTTGTGATGATTCAAACCTAAAATCTATTTTTTTGATTAAAAAATAGAATGATTATGAGGTTTGTAAAGGGAATGGATTCACTGTTGTGAATGAATCCTAATCTAATATGAAAAATGAGAAAAAAAATCATTGGAATGGTAACCTTAAACATAATGCAAGAAACAAGGAGAAAGATAGAAGGAAACTGGCATATGCATTGCAAAATAACACATGCATGAATAGACAGAGTAGTGTAATCAAAATGCTAGACCTTTTGCTCAGTTTAAAAACCTTGTCTGGTTTCAGTAAAGAGGACTGTTACCAAGGCAACTGCTGCCACACTTGCTGGATGGGGTATTGATATATATATGAATTCTGGAGTGACATTAGGTCTATAGCTTGTGTGTATGTCTGTGTGTATACCGTATGTGTGCAGAAGGCACAGATACAGACAAAGGGAATCAGGAAATTTGATCCTCTAAAAATAAGGACACAGCACCTGTCTCACAAATGACAAATTAATTTATCAACATTCCAATGAGTCCCATATTCATGATCCATGCTCCCCAATGCTTTTGAAGTACAGAAAAGGCTCACCTTTGTTGGTGTTGTGACACGGTGAAATGTGGGAGGCGCAAACTCGGACTGTCTTCTAACGGGAATCTTGTTATAATGAAGACCACTAAAATCCTTTCAGGCCAGTGTGTCCTGTTGTGGTTACACAAATGACAGTGGGCCAAGAAGCAGATAAGTGATGATACAAGATGTGTTGGGGAAACTCTCATTGTTCCAAGCTCATCAAGTAAGACTAAAGAGAGGAAAGTCTGTGAAAACCAACAACTGCTTTTAACATTAATCTTTAACTTTTAACACGAATCTTTACACCATTATCATTGCATTTATCATATTTATTGATAAATAAATGTTCCGCAATCACACCTATGGGTAACTTAAAGTAGCCATCTGACCTAATGTGTATGTCTTTGGGCTGTGGGAGGGATTAGTGTTTTTCTTAATGATTCATTGTAATTACAACAGAGACTCTGAGGTATAAACAGGGCATCCTTCTGGCATTATCTTCCTTGCAAACTCATTGTTTTATTTGAGAAAGAAAGACAGATATCTCTTAGAGGCTAATCAGTAGAGCGTTAGCTAAGTGGCACCTTTTCCTCTCACATCCACTTGCCAATGCCTGGTCAAGTGTTCAGACAATGGTGCTAATGTGTCTCAGTGTGTAATTTGCAGTCACTTTTACAATTCAATTATTCAAGGTGAAGTTTTGTTCTTTGCAGTAGGGTACAGAAAGTTGGCATTTTATGGCCACTGTTATAAAAAATAATAAAACAAGTTTGAAACTAGTCATAATATAGAGAAAAATGTCATAATATATTACTAGAAAAAGAGTCAGAATATTTAGGAATAAAGTCATAATATGATGTCAAAAAGTGCATACCAAAGTAATCATTGTGTGATAAAATGACATGTCAAGGATTTGTTAAAGTAATTTCTCCTTTGTTAAAAGAGAAATCACAAGCAGTGTTCACCTTCAAGACTATTGATGCATTGACTGTGTGCCTTTCAGTGTGTTACACATTAGACAATGAGAATTATGTTGTTATATCATGTCTTATCATGTCATGTCTTTTGGTGAGCCTATATACCATAACGCATTTGGGGTTTCAATTACTGTACTGAGTGTGGCAGAGTTATATCTGTTATACAACAAATGTAATCATCCATAACCTTGAGGGTAACCACTGTCTGTGATTTCTTGATTAGTAGTTCAGTGTTTGGAAGTTCTGGGTTACAAGCGGTTACCTGTTCAAATTAGGAAACAGTCCTATATTTTGGTTCAGCAAGATGCAAACCTCAGTGGTTTTATCTTTCCCTAAGCAGAATACATCTCTGCTGCCTATGCCAGCCAAGAAGTTGTTTGGTTGTGCCAGCTGCTTGATGATCTTGAATGTCCAAGCATACAGTCTTACAAGAGGACAATCAAGGATGCAATAAACTTGCAAGTATTCAGAAGTTGAATGCAAGTATGAAGCATATTGAGGAGAAGCAGCTTTACATTCATGAACTGGATGAACAAGAGGTGATTGAGCTTTCATACTGTGAGATTTATAAAAATTATTGCAGATGTTAAAGCCACTGATAAAGCCACTCACAAGAAACAAATTAGTAGAGCTAAAATCCAAAGTGGGACTGATATAAGGAGTAATAATTATGTAGTACTTTTCAAAACAAAGTTACAAAGTGCTTCACAAGGAGTAAAACATAAAACTGAGGCAAATAAAACAATAAAAGTTACAATAAAAAATAAAATGGAAAAATGACAACAGTAATTAAACAGTTAAGACATGATGAAAATAAAACAGTGTGCTATAACAAAAGGCTTTCTTAAAAATACATTTTGAGGAGTGATTTAAAAGATGTCACTGATTCTGCAAGCCTCATATTCTTGGGCAGAGAGTTCCATAGTTAAGGGGCCTTGACCGACAAGCCAGCCAGCCTTAGTCTTGAGCAGGGACTTAGGAATAGTAAGCAGAGGTCTGCCCAGTGATCTAAGTCCAGCCACTGGCTCATAGGGAAGCAGCGATTCACCAATGGAGCTGGAAGCTAAACCATGAAATGCTTTAAAAATGATCAATAAAAGTTAGGATTCGAAATGGTGCTATTTTGTTTTTCCAGCAGGATTCCTATAGCATATGGACACCAGATCAAATGGAGGGTCTGTGGTGGTTAGCCCATAGCCTAGCTCGCTACATCTTTCACACACACACTCACACACACACACACACACACACACACACACACACACACACACACACACACACACACACAGAACAGCATCTCAGAGAAGAGAATACTGCTTATATTGCACAATTCTGAAACCTAATTACATATAAATACTTTTATAATGATTAAAATTTAACTGGGTGTTTAATAATAACACATTGTTCTGTGGTATGAGAATCTCAGAACAAATACAATTTTACTTCTTTACATGGTCTTTAAAAGTCTACCGGCTGTGTGTTGTATCAACTGAAGGCATGAGAGGGCACAAAGAACTGCAGTAATCTAACCTTCTTCTTATTCTTAACCTAGAAGGAATAAAATCATGGACGACCTTCTCAAGAGCAGGCTGAGAAAGAAAGAATATGATTCTTGAAATGTTAGATAATTGATAACATGATTGCACAATTTTGGTGGTCTGTTTTTCAAATTAAAGGTCACTGTCAAACATTACATCCAGGTTTCTGGCAGCAGGTTTGGTCTTGGAACATCCAGCCTGTTATTTCTGCCAGACAAGATAAATGATGATGAAGAGTGACTTCTTCACTGGTTTTAGTGGAACATACATTTGTGCGTCATCTGCATAACAATGATACTGGATTTTGAATTTATGTATTATATGTCAAAGTGATATATACACAAAACAACAAGGGGCCATGGATAGAGCCTTGGGGAACAGCACAGGACAGAATTACCACCAGTAGGGGATCTAGGATTTTTCTAAGACAGGGGCCATAAAGGGGCCACATTTTACACTGAGGGGCCAAGTACAGGTCCAACATCCATGCACACAATCCCTTAAGTAGTATTTATTTATACTACAAGTGAGTTACTTCGGAGGACAGACATGGGTATTTTAAAGACATGGGAATTTTACATCACATTAGCCAAATGTTTTTTTCAACAAATGTTTTAAATTGAAATTAAGTTTAACTGTTACAAATGTTTTGAAACCCTCAACACTGTCAGTTTGAAATGAATACATCTCACACACAGACACAGACACACAAAGACACAGACATACAGACACACACACAGCAGCAGCAGCAGCAGCAAGAGAGCAACTGCAGAGGAAATGGATTAGTATGAGGGCATACTCACACTAGGCGATCCAAACCACTCCTGGGAGCATTTAATCCCTAAAGACTGGATCAATTGACCAGGACGTTCACTTGGGCTGCTTGGAAGAGGTGCCCCTGGGAGTGGCTCGGTTAGACCCATGCACAGTGTGATCACTAACTGCACCAAAGCTTCGAACTCATCATGTGCACTTTTTAATTAATTGGATAATATTAAGGTTAATAATGGGTCTGGCTCTCACCTTATTGATGAGCATGGATTGTAGTCAATCAGTAAATCTGTAAATTGCTCCTGCAATGTCATGATTTACTGAAAATTACAGCATTTCATAATTAACAAAACTGTACAGCATGTGAGAGGGTTGTGTCACCGTGCCCAAAATAATGTACAATGGTAAAACTATGGACTGAGTGTCTTTTATATGGGAGAGCAGACACAAGGTTAAACTGAGCAAAAACAGCGATAATGAGAGTGCAGCAAAAACACTGCAGAGCATACCGGAGATACATGCACTCTGTCATGCGCTTTGTGCTACATTAACTGTTTTCTGTGTGCTTCTCAGTTTCATGTTTTAAATTGCAGTCAACGTTACTTAAGTTTTGTTTTGTTTCTGCTATACTGTAATGAACAACAAATGTTTTCAGAAGCGAGCAGAAAAGTGAGAAGCATGTGAGAAACAGTGAATGAAGCACAGGGCTATGAGAAGAGAGTGCACTTATCTTTGGTGTACTGCCTTTTATAAGGGTGAACATTCCTATTTTGTGCATTACTGCCACCAACTGTTTGGGTGTGGAATTGCATTCATCTATAATCTGACTGTCATTTTAAGCAACTGGTGACAATGCTGACAGGACAGGAACATGGGTGGGTGGGTGGGGGAGGGGTGTTAATCATATTTCAGTGATGGCCATTGCCATTAAGCTCCCAATCCACCCATGGCGGCCACAGAATATGAATAAGATTTAAATGAGTCTATGTAAGTGTCCCTGATGCCAATCCACTTTTCAAGGTCCAATAGGATCGAGGGATCCAAAGTGTCAAATGCTGAGCCTTAATCAAACAGAATTAAACAATCACCAGCATCAGCTAAAAGTAAAAGGTCATTGGTCACTTTCATGATAACAGTTTCAGTGCTATGGCATGCATGGTAACCAGATTGAAATTTACTACAAAGATCATGATTGTTTATAATATAACTCTACATGGATAATCTTTTCTAAAACTTTTGAAGAAAATGTTAATTCAGAAAAGGGTCTAGGTTCTTGAGCAGTGGGTATAGAACTTATGAACTTATAGAGCAGGCTTCGTCTTTCTTCTCCCATCTCCCAACCTGACCATGTCGTGCAGAGTGACGAGGGAATGTAGATAGACCTTTGTTTAGAAGTGATCTTAAGCATCTGTAACCTGAATTGATTTTAATGCTCAAGTTGTTTTTGTTTATTGTGGAACTGACTGCTCTTTGACAAACTTTATGGCAGTCTGGGTAATTGTACGGGTGAGAAGTCATTTTCTTTCTTGCACCTTTCCCCCTTGTTTTGTTAGGGAGTTAGGCAAGTGATTTGTATTTTATTTTATTTTATTTCACGGTAGTTAGGGGGGATAATTATAGCTTGTTTTGTTTATAATTTTGGCTGTGCTCACCCTGATGTCTTTTTTACTGGTCATTCTTGAGAGTGGGAGAAACTAAGGGGAAGCCAAATCTTTATGCTATGACCAGTACCCCTAGGCTGGGACGTAACATAAACATAACCAATTTATGTTTATATTATGATCAATCCACACACAATTTCTGGTTAAGGAAAACTTTCATTGTGGTCATATGTACAGTTTCCCCTATCAGGAAGTATGTGTAACTGAGCACAGTTGCAGAATTTGCAGTGTGCAAAAAAATCTGGGCAGCTGTATGGCATGATCTGGTACAGTGGGGGTACCAGATCATGCAAGTATCTGCACAAGATCATTGGAGCACAAGCGCAGGCATCTGTCGTAAGCATCTTGAATGATGTCATCTTGAATTACACAATTCAGACTTTTTGGTTGAGAGTCTATCAGCATGGCACATCTTGACATGGCAATACTTTCCCACTCTTTCTTGCAAAAAACATGCTAATTTTGTCAAATATTGAGGGCATTTCTTGTGCACAGCCTGCTTCAGGTCACCACACAAATTTTCAGCTGGATTCATATCTAGGCTCTGGCTAAGCCATTTAAAAACATTTATCTTCTTTTGGTTAAGCCATTCATTTGTTAATTTGGCTTTGGTTCATTGTCATGCTGAAAGGCAAAATTCCTGTTCATCTTCAGCTTACATGCAGACACCTGAATGTTTTTCACTCAAATCAGCTGGTATTTGTAGCTATTGATGAAGGGTGTAAAAAAACTGCCATTTTAACAGGCATATAGACTTTTTATATCCACTGTATGTATCATATTATATCCACTGTATGTATCACTGTATGTATATCACCAACAGTTCAGCTTATATCATTTGACCCATCATTACCTACCATTGTGTTCACATATGCCTCAGACTATGTTATAGGAGATGTTCTCACTCAGGTACACCCTCATAATGTAGAACACAGTAGCTTTTGCTTCACACTAAGTGAGCTCAGCAGAGAGAAAATATTCAGTGGTGGAAAAGTAGGCCGCAGCTTGTGAAGAGATGGAACCATATGTTAAGGAATGCATTCTTATAGCACAAACACAAAAGATTTCAGAAAAGAAACATATGAGTGAATTTCCCCAAATTTATAGGGCCACAGCACATGAAACAACAGGCATGTCACCATTTCACCATTTGAAATGATAAGCTGAGGACCAGACTTGCTGTTCATTTGCATGTTTGACTTCGCAGATGCCTGCTCTTCCTGCACTGAGGTAAGTAAGCTACACACTTATATTACAAATGGATGGCTTCTTACCTCCAAATCACTACAAATGGATATACTGTCATATTACAGGATCAAAGATGAGCTTTGTTTATATGATTCACTGATACTGAGAGGGAGTCACAGGTTTCTTGTACCTCTCAGTCTACATGTTCACATGGATCACTTGGCCCATGAGACCCATCAAGTCATTGTACATCCGAAACAAATCCGTACAGCACAGACACAAAAGATTCCAGGGAAGAAGCATGTGACTGAGTTTCTCCAAATTTACAGGTCAACACCACATGCAACAACAAGCATGACACTGTTTGTTATGATGTATGTGGTCAAATGCATCCCAGACTACCTTGCCAAGTGGTTTGAGTGAATTGAGTAAATACACTTGTATTTAGTGCTGTCCACCTGTGAACTGAACGTCCAAGGCGCATTTTAAAACCAAGTGTAAATGGGATTATAGAGGCCATAACACACGATCCAAGCCACAGAAGTAAGAATCAAAAGACCAGATTGGAAAGGCCAAAGTGTGTAGAAAGTTTTTATGTCCATAGCACTGCACAACAATTTTTTTGAAAAGTCTTGGTTCCTGAAAGGTTTTGCTGATTGTGACAAGTACATACTGGGTATACACAAATATAGGTTTGGTTTTACTGCATCACGTAGGAACTCTGAGAAATAGACATTTATATGTTTACTGACAATAATGTATTTAGTCAC
>JAQQZU010023975.1:0-12844 GCA_030068025.1 Parauchenoglanis punctatus | reverse complement strand
CTATAGCAAACCTTGATCCTATAATACGATCAACGTAATAAAATACCTTTATTATAATAATAATAATAATAATAATAGCAGGCTGCTCCTTCACATGTCTGAATGAACGCATCGCAGTGATCATTCTCTGAAGGTGAGCCCGGATTTGGTCGCTTGTTGCGCATGCTTGGGGCAAATCTGATTAAAATAGGTCCATAAACAGCCTCTGAACACTGCTGCAGGTTTGCGTTATGAAAAGCTGAAAGTGAGAACCGGTTCAGATTAAAGCACTGCCCTGCCGCAGTGTACTTGGAGAGACTCACTGTGCAGTTGCCCTTACACATGGACTCTGAGAAGAGTGCCACTCAGCGCTGGGTGAGATGGATCATGTTGCTGGGGTGCTTGCCACCTGCTATGGGTTAAGCTCCAGTATTTTTTCTCAAAGGTCACCTCTGATGATGGAGTAGTGGCTAAATGTCTTTAAAATGATAATCAGACTTCACGCATTCAGCCAGATTCTGACTTGATTTTGTCACGGATGACAGATTTCCAACGTCGGGCCCTAAATATCGGGAATATGTCGGGAATGATGAACGGACCTTGTAGTGTGACATAATCCAAAAACACTGATGTGGTGTCTGGGACACGTCATGACGCCCAGACATCCGAAATGTTTGTATTTTCTCACCTAGTTTAACTCCGACGACGTGTTCCGTAGCTGATGGAAAATTTCTTGACCTGCCTGCCCGACGACATGCAAGGACATGAACAATGGTTCATGTTTAACACTTGCAGTCTTGCCACTAAGACACGGCACATGGTGGCCATCATGAAAGACAAATATCCCGTTGTCTGATCCTGGCATAACGCTCACTACAGAACTTTTAAAATGTATAGTTTTCAAGGTAAAATGTAGATTATAGGGTTTAATGTCATTAATTTCTGGCGTAAATATATGATCCATGTACTAATGACAGCCATTTCAATAACTATTAAGAATAGTATATTTTAGGGATCCTGGAAGTGAAGTTGTTTCCTGGTCAGCCACGTGTCCTTACATCATCCACACAAGAGTTCATGTACATGACAGCCATTAAAAAAAAGGTTTAGATGCGTCATGAAATGAAGAGTTTTTGCAGTGTCTCTATTAAAGGGGCCAGCTCACCCTTCCCAGAATCCTCTGTGGCAAGTAGTGAGTCACCATTTTTGGTGCCATTGATTCCAAAAAAGGGCCAACTTTTGCCTCTTTGCACTCAAACTGGATGTGAATATTTTATTAATGCTCACAGGAGCATTTACACAAGAAATTTAGTATGTTAGTCATGAAAATTCAGTTCATGCTCTGAGAGATTGTGTAAATTTATACATGGAAAGTCACTAATGTGAACCTCGGGTGGCAGCTCATTGGCTGCAGGTTTTATTTGCGGATAACGCTGTTAAATTGATCTCAGATTTACACACACATTTAAGGAAGATTTTGTCATGTCATCTTAATGGCCTTAAAGAAAAAAAGTCCAGCTCAAATCCACAAATTAAAAAAAAATATATATGTAACTAGATCTTCCATTAGATGTGTGGGTCTGAGGAGGCGCTGCAGTGGCTGAGCTGCATTACTGGAGGATTTAGTGTATCCTGCACTTAGGAGGTACTCTTTCACTACTTAGTCATCATTTGTCATCTTTAGCTCTTTGTGCGTGTGACTAAATAGAAATCCTCTGTGTTGTGCACAAATCTGAGTGATTTGCTAACTGCAATTGCGTACTCAGAATACATTTTGATTTTCCTTGTTGGGCAGTTAACATTAAAATGAGATCACAACAAAGTAAAATTTCTTTTCTGGCAGACCTGCATGATCCAGTGAAGCTTTGAAATTAGCACAAAGTCTATGTTTTTCTTAAATGAGCAATTGCCTTGACTAAGAGAAAATGTTTTATAACTACAAAAATCATCACTGAAAGCAGTGTAAACCGTAGTAAGTCTTGCATTATAATGATTATTCTAATTGTGGTTATTCCATGCTATGATTTACATTCACTTTACTTAGGTTCCCAAAAAGCGAAGGTGTTGGTGTTCCTGGCCAGTTAAACCCCTTCATGGTTGTTATAGTGTCAGAGTTAGCAGTTAGTCAGTTGGTGTACGATCGGACAGTTATGTCACTGTTGATTTTTTTTTTTTTTATAAATACTAGTTAAAAAGCATTTCTTGAGATTACCATCTACCTGTACATTTTTTTTTTTTTTTACAGGTGCTTCTCATACCTTATGTGTCCAGCCATGAGTCTTCAAAAGTTTCACACCACCCTGCAATCTGGCCTCCCCCTAAAACACACTACTTGTGATGTGCTACTGTTGCAAACACATTTTACATCACATCTGCTGCCGTGCCGAGCTTGTTTGTAACTTCATTGTACACAACTATTAAACGTATAGAAGAACATGGCTTTGTTGACCAGAAGTAATAAAGCTGCTGACTATTTTAGGCGACGCGTCGACGCCTTTCCTCACAGCCACTCTGTTCAAGCTTATAATGAAGCATTTTATGGAAATGTCGTTCTATGGATTCTCATCCTATCTATCCGTGTACTTCAAACTGTGACACCCCTGCATTTGACTCATCATTGTTTTCCTGCCACAATTCATATCACTGTCATCACATCAATTTTCACCCCCGCCCCGACATTTCACATTCTGAAATTCCTGTGCAGTAGTCCATTATTATTCTTATTATAGGAGCTTTTTTTTATTATTATTATTATTTTTTTTATTTATTTATAAAATCACTACCCATTTCTTCCAAAATTTCAGATGTGAACATATCCGTGTCTACTACTAACAAACACATTTTGCATTTCTCTTGAGCTTGCCTAAAATGGATGAAATGTCTGGAATTAATTAGAGATTAGAGATTAGATTTGGTCTTTGTCATAATTCTGGCTTTTCAGTCTTCGCTTAAGCTGATCAGTCAGTTGCTTGGTTTTTTTTTGGTCTTTTTTTTCACATGTACGCTTGAAGTCTTCGTCTCTGCGGTTGCGGTTGGGCTGAGAGTAAACTCCTGTCACTTCCTATGTGGAATAGGTATGCATTCAAGCCAACTATCCTCTCAAAAAAGAGGCTTGAAGTTAAAATACAAACTGCCAGCTTTAATTTGAGGGTATTTATGAGTGCGCTGTATAGCACTGCCTGCAGTTTTTTTTTAACATAATCCTGCTATTTTTAGGGAGTGAAGGTGGATATTTCCTCGTTCAAGAAATGGTAAAGTGGGTTTGAGTCCCATTCCACTTTCAAGAAATGAGTCCCGGTAGAAAAGCACTGGAGAAGAGGGGTGGCAGTTTGGGGACTCTGCCAGGTCATAGTAAGTGGAGCGGTGCGACAGAAAGTCGACTGCTTCCACCAACTCCACGTTTATTCATCATGCAGTGTTATTTTTTAATCCCTGTTAACACATAGTTTGGCCAGTATCAATCCTGAGTCCTTCTTCACTACTTATACTTTGTACACAGTGTACAACACAATGGCCTCCTGCCGTAGTGCGCTATATAACAGCTACGATGTTGTTTGGGGTTGCAGAAAAAAGGTGGTGGAAGCACAGAGCCGAATGCAAGGTGCTAAAAATATCACGTCAGCTATAGGTCTTTCAAAGTTACACTGAGCCAAATAACTGAAGTTGCCAAGCTACCACAAGTAGCTACCGTTAACTAGCAGTGTTACATGATTGATTATCTTTGTGTTAACGACTTGACTAGCCATCTTACTAGTCGCTACATGCATGAAGACAAGCATTTGCTAGCAAATATTAGCTAGTTCTACCTCTTTTGGGCGTCTTATTTCTGGGCATTTCTGAGGTGTTGTCCAGACAAATGCTCTAAACACTTTTGCAAGCCGAACAAAGTGCGACAACTAAATGCCCATTATAAGCAACTCCTCAGTAAGAACACAATAGATATAGATCTACATCGGGTTTTTTTTTTCTTCCTGGAATGGCGGCACTCGGAAGTACGGATCGGTAAATCAAAGGAGGAACTTCCAGGTATTTCCGTATTGCGTTCTGAAAACAGAAGAACATAAAAAAAAAACATTTTAAAAAGTAAGTGTTACAGTACCATGCTACAGAATACTACACACCGTGACAAATGATGTATTTTATTTTCTATGCCAGAATTCTCCTATAATAGATGTATATTACACCCGTACTCGACATGTTTTAACGTAAAACTGAGATCGACTCCTGAAAAAAGTGCCAAACTACAGGCGTGTTTGCTGTCTTTGCTTTTGGATTCCTTACCATCTTTGTCAAGCACGTCAGATGTCCGCTTGACCATCTTATAGTCTTAACAGTTCCAGGAAGATGCATCACTGACCAGCAGAACTTCGTAAAAGACTGTTGGTAGATGAAAATGCCGTGTTTTGAGATGTTCTGGATGAGGTATTGTCAGAAAATGTGATAATATAACGGAGGCACACAGATCAAGTAATACAGTTGATTTTCTTTGTTGAGATGGATGAGGTCAGTGACATGCAGAGGTGGACAGTACGATATTTTCTTCCGTCTTTTATTTTTCATTAACATTTTATATGTTGTGTTTTGGATTTGATTTTTGTCTTTGCTTGGCAATTTGTATTTCTACAAACCTTCGTACCAAATTTAGATTTCCAGCCCTGGTAGAAACAGTTGATCATGGTTGCTTTTGACCTGACAGGCTGTATATTATATGGCTAAAGCTTTTTTTAAAAATAGGAAATTGGCCAGAAGAGTTGTTACTAAATGTTGTTGAGTTTGCTTTGTCCATCAATTTAGCATTTTGTTGTGCCTAAAGTCAGCCTGACACTTGCATGAATTTTGGTCACGAACAGGTCTGCCAATGTGCGCCTAAAGACGGCATGACACTGGCCATCATGACAAAGTTGAGCAGAGTTTGTGCCATCGGTCACATGCCACGAGCATGTGACGCATCTAAGACATGCAGTGCCTCACCATGGCAATCATTAATATATAGTTATGCCAAGGGCATGCACTATTTCCACGGAAGTTGTGATGATGTCACACCTGCACTCAGTGGTACGAATGATCACTCATTGGCACGTTATAATTATACATGTGTGAAGTCGTCCTACATGAATTTGAGGTGCGACAGCCCACGCCTTGGAATGCTGTGCCCCAAAAAGCTTCATGCAATCAGGGTTCAGTGATAGAAGAGACCTGTTGAATTCACAAGATTCAGAATAGATGCAAAAGTGATTATATGTGGCGACTGTGGGCATTATGATTGTTGACTGTCAGAGAGAAGAAGGAGTCCCTGGCAGAAACGGGAAAACTCGGATCCAGGCCAGTGCTTTCCATGCGTAAACTATGTGCAATATATGCACAACATTGGCAAGCAGTGACAGACAGTGATGAGCAGTTGTTGCAAATAGATTGTGCATAATTTGTGCCATTGGCACAATAAATTTTTATTCAATTTAAACGTTACAGTATACGATCTGTGGCCCAGGATGTTACCACATTGTTGCAGATTGTTTTTCAAACGTAGCACAATGGAATATTGATGGCATTGAAAATGGCAATTCCCTACTCCGTGCAGAGGCTCCTGGGAACGGTGAGCTGGTCCCTTTATTTACAACAAATCTGCTCTTATAAGGGGTGAGCAATATGGCAATATCATATGATACTTGAATTCTTTTAATGAAGCAAATCATATATTATGATATGTCAGGAAAAAACATGAAAAACTTAAATATATATATATATTTTTTTTGCAATAAATTATTTGTACAAAATTTTAATGTCTAATCAGCTGCTTGCGATCAGAGTTTGAAATTGTAATGACTATGCTAGGTATATATGCGATATTACAGAAAAGTGCATTTTAACAGAATTTCACAATATTGACATTATATTTTCATTGTATTGCCTAGATGTAGCTGATGCATCCATAAATCCATCATCATCATCAGCAGCATCGTAAATCCGTGTGTATGTGTGCTCTCTCTCGCTTTAGAGTATTTTAAGAAGTACATTTGGATGTGATATGGGGGTATTAAGAGGATTTGATGTAGTATGTGTATGGCCAGAAATACAGCGCCTGCCACTGCATGGTGGAAAGGCTGTGTGGGCTGTGTCCTTGAGCATGTGTATCTTACTGACCCCAATAAGCAGGACTGCAAGAATATGCTTTAGAGTTACGTAGCCAGTTTATTCTGTCCATAAAGTAATACTGGAGTTTTAATATCAGGTATGATATTTAACGTTTTTTAAGTCATTTCATTGCAACCTGCTCTTAAAGATGAACTCCAGCATATGCCATGAACAAAATCAACAGAAACATTATGGTAAACTGTAATATCTCTCATTTTCATCATTTCAAATTGTTCAAAAGGTAGGAGTTGGCTTAAGACATAAGTGCCCACTCGCTGTTTCCCACTCTTCATGATGTCAGCTGGTTCCTGAGGCACGGGCTTATTTCACTCCAATGATGTCAAATCTTTCTGCTGGTCTGATCTCTGAAAATCAGGCATGATGTATGTATTATTTTGCAGAAGTAATGGTGGGTGGTTTACTGGTATACTGTAAATGAGAATTTGGACATCTGCCAAGCTCCAAAACTGAACACAGAATCGTCACTTTTCTTAGAAGTCCTTTTAAATGTCTCTGTCATGCTAATGGATAATTATACAGTTGTGGTTAGAAGTTCACATGCATGGACATGAATGTCATGGCAGTATTGGGCTTTTCATTAGTCTGTTCTTTCTCTGTGGCAAAATAATTGCACTCCCTGCATCTTTAATATAAAAAAACAAAGAATTTGGTGCTCAAGTTTGAATTTCTTTAGTTTTTCTTTCTGAAGTCGACACAGGGACAGAATTATACACAAAAAACATCTAATATCTGGTTAAGCGCTAAAGCTGTTGTCTTGTATGTAGCACCTTGGTCCTGGAGAAACGCTGTCTCATTTCACTGTACACTGTATTACATGTATATGGTTGAAATGACAATAAAAGCCACTTGACACACACACACAAATGTCCCTAAGCAAGTTTCACCATTTGGTATGCTTTTGGTAGCCATCAGCAAGCTTCTGACAGAATTCTGGTTGGATATATGACCACTCTTCTTGGCAGAATTGGTAGGGATCATTTAAATTTGTGCGTATCCTGGCATGGACCTTCCTTTTAAGCACAGTCCACATACTTTGATAGTCAGGACTTGTTTTTAGCTTTAACCATTCCACAAACAGCTTTGATTCGTTTTGCAGTCATTGTCCTGTTGAAACACCTAATTGTGTCCAAGTTTCAAGTGTCAGATTCTTCATTATTCCACTTAGCGTAATTCACCAGTTCCATTGGCAGCAGCACAGCCCAAGAGCATGATGTTACAACAACCATGCTTACCATTTGGTACAGTGTTCCTCTGTACGTCTGGTCATTGTGGCCAAACAACTCAATCTTTGTCTCGTCCGACCATAAAACTGTCCTCCAGAAGGCTTTATTTGTCCACCTTGAAGGTGTTTAAAGATCTTGAATGATATCTTGGAGCAGGAACTTCTCTGTTGGATGGCAGCCTCTCAGTCCATGGCAATACAAAGCTCTGGAGTGTAAAGCATGTTCCAGCAGCTTCCAATTCATTGTAGGCCTGAGCCTTGAGGGTTCCGGAGTTGTTCCTGACCATCCAAACAAATTTCCTCTCAGCGGAGGGTGATTCTCTCAACAAAGTGGCTCGGCAAACCTCTTAATAACTTGTACTTACACACTGTTGTTTGAAGTGGAATCTGCAGTTGTTTGTAAATGGCTCCAAGAGACATTCTTGAGTTGTGTAAATCTGTGATCCTCTTTCTCAGATCTGCACTGAGCTCCTTGGACTTTCTTAGTGTACTGTGTTGGCTAATCCAATAAGTGCCTCTTTACATTGTGCTCAGTGAAGATAACAGCTGTAGTCCGTCATGATCAATAGCAGGAAGTTAAGAGGCCTTGGTCTTGGCAAGTTAAAAGACGTTTTGGAACTTCAGCACCACTGAATTAATCTAAGTGCGTGTATGTATATTTTTGACCATGTGTTAATTTAAGAAAATCCAACATAAATATGCACCAAATGTATTTAATTTTTTTTTTATTAAATATGTATGTACAATGTTCTTTCTGTAGCAGAATCAGTCACTGAAAGCCCAATATTGCCATGACATTAATATTTGTGTATGTGAACATCTGACCACAACTGTAAAGTTGTGCTTCTGGTACTGTATACATGATCAAGTAAAGTTTATTAGCTTAAGGAAAAGAGCTTATTGTTCAAGGCCACTTTCACGTCAGGTTTAGTTAAAGCAGTGGGAGTTCTAACGATTTATTGAGCTTTCAATTATCTCTCATTTAAACTCCTATGAAAACAAAGATGTGAAGGACAACACCGGTTGTGTTCTACAGAAAAGCCAAAGACTCACTGCTGTTAAATTATCTTGAGGGTGCAAATACAACCAAACACAACCCGGGACTGAAAATACTTGCTCATGTTCTCTGTTGGAGAACATGAGCTGTGCAAATTACCAAACGCATCTCTTGCCTCTTTTTACTGACAGAAAAGGAACACTATCCAATCAGCCAATCATGTAGTAGCAACCCAATGCGTAAAATTATACAGATAATTCAGGTAATGTTCACATCACAATGGAGAAAAATATGATCTCATTGACTGACAGTGGCATGGTTGTTGGTGCTGGAAGCGATATATTGAGTATTTCAGAAACTGCTGCTCTTCTGAAGTTTACAGAGTTTACACAGAACAGTGTGGAAATTAAAACCATCTTGTGAGTAGTGGCCCTGTGGTTGTTAACACTTTGTTGATGAGAGAGGTCAGAGGAGAACAAGAATCTGATGCCACAGTGGGCACAGGCTCACCAAAACCGGGTAGTTGGAGATTGGAGATTGGAAAAACATCAAGGTTCTCTATAAAACATACACCGAGATTCTTGTTCTTGAGCCAGATATTAATTCACGTTAGAATCAAATGGGAAACAATAGAAATGTATCGTTAATGGTCAGTCCAGTTATGGTACACTGAATCATCCATGAATCAGCCTAGACCTGGGTTCACAACGCAACACAATTCCTAGTTCATTTTAAAATAAGATGAAATAAAAGTTCATTTTTAACAAGCCACCATCTTTCTAAGTTTTGAGATGTAATCAGCTTCTTGGTAACTCATAGTTAAGATTTACATGGATTTGTTATTGCGTCACTTTATATAAGTACTATTCAGATGGAATATAAAATTTCATCCACAGATTTGTTAAATTATGTTGCAGGAAGTTGTCTGAAGTAATTATCATCAATTACTATGATGTGGGATAAGCAGTATCTCTTAATCAGAAAGATTGGAGTGTCTTCTTGAAGTGTGTGTGATTGTCACACTAAAATGTCCATGTGGCCATACACCTCATGATCAATTAATGGCTCATGATCCAGAGCATACCACACTGTATGTCATGGTGGACATGGGTATGTATGGCTGCCAATGAAACCGGGCCACAGGTGTTAATTGATGTGAATGCTGGTAGAAGTAACAGGATGACATCTAAAGTATGTGGAGCTATACTTTCTGTTCAGATTCAGTCAAATAGTGCCAAACACATCAATCACATGTTGATTTGCTTCATTTCACCTCAATTGTGGTGGTGTACAGAGGCTAAATTCTGAAAAGTGTGCGACTACTGTCCAAATACTTATGGACCACACTTTAGGTCACATGCCCATTTCAATCCTTTAATGGCAGTGAATAGATTTGATTTCAGCAAGTGCTGTGAAATGAGTGATACCTTGAGGTTTTTGTAGTTAAAGAAAAACCACAAACATCTCTTCCCAAAGGATAAAACAGAATTTTAAACATGTAAATTTAAAGGGCACATTATATTACATTTTAATTTAAATGTGCTTAATTTGAATTGGGCATAAGTCCATTAAAAAAATCTGATTCCAAACTGACACTTAATGTACTCCAGAAATAATTACATTACTCAGGGCACCTCCCCAACCAAACCACTCTGAATAGGGCAATAGACTTTGCCTTGGTTTTTTTTTTTTTTATAAACTTTCATTAAAAAAAGGCTGTTACAGTTTGACTATTCCTATTACAGATATTACACCTATTACAAATAACATTTGAACAAACTTGTGAGAAGAGGGATGTGATGGTGCTTGACCTGTAATGTTTTTACAGCACAATCTTGACGCAAAACAGATTTCCAGTAATGAAGAACCATTATCTGTCTGATGTCTCACACACTTGCAGAAGCCAGGTTTACCGAACAAGTAGACCTGCTTTCATGTAGCTTTAGCTGTCTGATCTAGTGAATGGTCAACAAGATCCATGTGACTGATGTGGTGTCTGCTACTTCTGCTCATTTGAACAAGTTTGCCTTCAGGAGCCATGGCTAATCCCATTTACTACGCTGATTCAACACTAAGATGTTTAAGCTCACAAGGTGGCTTCTTTTTCACAGGCTTCATTGCTCCTGTACTCCCTTCTTTTCTCTGTATTCACTTGTTCCCCTGGGAGTGCGTGGGAGGGAGAGAAAAGGTGGGGGTTGCTTATGTATGGTGATCTGAAGAAGAAGTTGTGTGCACAAGAGAATGAAAGAGCACTGTGTGCAGTGAGGGAGAGAATATAGTGAATGTTTGGATGCGGAGGGCTGCGGGACATTCTGGCAGCCACACGGTCATATTGCATAAGCACAGGAAATCTGTGGGAGAAGATGATTTACAGGCTCAGAGCGTGAGAGAGAGAGAGAGACTGCGGCTGGGATCCTGCAGAGCTCGGAAATCCAGATTGCAGTCCGTTTCAACTCGATTTGGTGACTGTAATGTGTCTCTTCTTCTGTATTAATCTACATCCGTAGTTCCCAAAGTGGAGTCCGAACCCGCCGTCCATCAAGCAAAGGCAGTTGGTCCACATTTACAGTAGTGGAACACACAACCCAGCATTATAAGTTAATATGTATTACTCCAGTTCTTGTAGTTATTAACCTGGTAGAAGTTAAAGGGTTTAATCCAAACTCAAAAACAAATAAGACAAGCCATTCTGGACCTTTTGTTGGAAAGTTAAGGACAAAAAGCTCTGTCGCTCCAATAAATAGCCTCCATAACCTATAGATATCATATACACTCACAGTCCACATTGCCTGTTTTTTTCTGCCCGGATTAATTGTGCCTGTAGCTTCAAATTGTACTTGGCTGACAGGAATCAGAACCTGATGTAATCATCTTCTGTTGTAGCCCATCTGCCTCGGTCTCTGATGCGTTAGATGGCTTTTCTGCACACCGTGGTTGTAAAGACTATTTTTTTTTTTTTTTTTTTTTTTTTTGGAGGCAAATATGATCAGCATTCTCATTTTTCTCTCACGGGAGCATTAACACAGCACCACATTAAAAGCCCATTACTAATTCCTGAAATAGAACAATAGTAACACAGGACTGTTGTGTGAGGTCTGCTGTCTGTAGAAGTCATGGGTTGACATCTTTCTGGTCTCCAACAGGTTGCCTTCATTGCTTTGCACAATATGCAGTTGAGAGATGTGATACTATTTGTGGTAGAAGTGAAAATCCATCTTGCAACTATTCTCAATCGTTTTTTTTTTCTTTTTTCTTGCACCTTTTGAGGCCCCTCCTATGCCTCCTACTCTCCTTATGTTTATTCTCTTACCATTTTCTTTTCTGTCAGATATTCTCCCTCCCACTCTGTTAGTCTGACAAACCTTTATAGGAAGGCTTTTTCAATGAATGACTAGAGATTATTTTCATGTTCTCTTTTGAAATGGGCTCCAATTTGACCTTCTGTAAGAAGACGTTTATGCCAACCTTTATGCATTTTCAGAAGGAGTTTTGCATTTCAGCACTCAAGTATGTTGCTATGAGCTTTCACTCAAAAATGTCTTCTATTATGTCCGTAGTAAAAACTGCAGATGAGCCAGCTGACATATGAATCTGGAGTGATTGACAGTTGTGTAGGTGTTTTGTTCTCTCTCTCATCAACTGAGTTAACACCAGTTAATAGGGATGTAATGATGTACTCCAGTCACGATTTCATTCAATTCATGACACAGGCTTCACTTGATTCTCAGAATAGTTTTAACAATATTTGAATGAAGAAAAATTATGACTATGAAGATGTTTATTTCTGAATCTAAAACGATGCAAACGATTTTTTTGTCATCTATATAAAACTAAAGAAATCATGAATAGCAACGAACAGAGGTTTAATATTAATACTGTTAACCAAAACTACAAATTCACCACATCTTAAAAATAAATAAATAAATTCTCTCAAAATTTGATTGAATAAACTGAACTTTTGCAATAGAAAAGCCGGTGTTCTGAAGCCTCTTACTTGGGCGCTGTAGATCGCAGCGGCGTGGAGCTTGTTTCGTATGAAAGCTACTGAAAACCCCCTTTTTAACTGTTATAACATGGTGTGTAATGGCTGTATGGTTTGCGATCAGGCCCAGCTTGCATGCTATACATTTTAAGTCTGTGGGTTGCTCACATTGGGACTCTGAGCAACTGAATTGAATGTGTAATTAATAGAATGAGTCATATTTGATGACGTTGCAGTAGAAACTGGAGTGCTTGTGTTTACAGATTAATGTGGTGTTTTTTGGTATTCCAGTGATTTGTAAAAGGACTATGTCAAAAATGTTCCATCATCTCCGAGTGGGACAAACATTATTCCTCTTCGGTGGTTGGCAGGTCTGTATAAGTATTGGTTTAACATAACATGATAATGACAGCACATTGAAACAAAAATTCCATCATTATCTATACCGCTTTATCCATCTGGGTCGCGGGGAAGCTGGACCCAATCCCAGCATCTTCGGGCGAGAGGCGGG
>JAQQZU010023974.1:0-12844 GCA_030068025.1 Parauchenoglanis punctatus | reverse complement strand
TTCATACCTGCTGCCCAGTTGGGAGGCGTTGGCACTGCGTAGGGGCAAATGCACGGCATTCCCCTCATCTTAGCCCATGTTGCATTGAAAGCTATTTCAACATATTGCTGGTGTTTCCACATTTGCATGAAATGATGGTTGGACACACTGTGTGTAGCGGTGTTGCGCCACGCTTCGGGCCGCTCGGATTATACTGATGTCCAGCCTGTGTACTTATAAAGACAGCCGATGCTTGTGCATTCACTTAGTTACGTATTTATTTAAAATGATGGTTTTATAGGAAATGAAGTTGCTTTGCTTGTGTAGGAGCTCGCGGAAACTCGTTCCCCTTTGGCTGCCATTACCGCTACGCGTCTAAAAGCCACACCCCTAAATTTGATATGCGGCTCGATTAAGCGTGGTTTTAGGTGTTGTGCTGTTTGGCCTTTCATCTTTAAAAAGTGGACCAGGTCTGAGGAGATGCTGCTTCTCTCGTACAGAAGAGGTTTTTTACAAACGCTATAAAAAGTGGTATTTATGTTGTGAGCAGTAATGATGAAGTGGTGGTGATTCAGTGTATGAGCGTTTGCTAATCGTTTGGTTTTATCTTTTATACTTTTTCCTGCATATTCTACACGAGACTGGGTTTAAAGGACAGTATAAATATGAAGTTCAGTTTGGTTATGTGCTGGAAAGGGAACTGCAGAAGACCAAACATATGTCCTTGTAAGTTTGAAAGGACACCACGTGTCTGTCTGATGATTTAATTTTTTTTTTTACATTTTTGATGTTAACACTCACTATTAAACAGCAGGCTGAGCACTATTTATACTGTTGTGTACAAGTTTCAGATATTAACTCTAGATTTCTCAGTTACGATCGGTGTTTGATTTTAAAAACCTCTCATTAGGCCTGTGATGATCGTCAGGAGCATTATGGAACCTCTTAATGGTGGTTGTACATACTTCAGTACCTCATGCCTCCAGCTCCTCCACCAGCTCCTTGGCTGCTGTTGTCTTGTGCTTCACTTTGGAGCTTTTGGATCCACCGAGGCTCGTTCACCCTCGAGAGTGCATTTCTGTCTCCTTCCTGAACGATGCAGTGTCTGTTCTCCCAGGTTCCTTGTGCTCCTAAGCAGGAACCGGACTTGTGGAGCTCCACAATTATTGTCTGTGGTCTTGGTCAGGTTGCTTGAATATTTCAATGGTGTCAAGAGCAAAAAGGCACTGGTTCTTAAATACAGCCTGATGTGAACTGCTAATTAGGAGTTTAATCTGACTGTCCACTTGATGTCCGTTTGACCCAATGGAATTCTGATGTAGTGAATTAAAGCTGAAATAAATCTGTCTAAATTGATTTAAAATGACCTCTGGTCTGAACAGAGTGAATGTGCTGTGCTCACTGACCGGTATGGCTCGTTTCTCTCTCTCTCTTCACTGCACCTTCAGGCAGAACAATTACATACGACTTGTGTTTTGCATCCAAACCTTTTTATGGACCTTTTGAAATTTTGCCTACAATACTTGCAACGCGATCACAGAATCCGTTTTGCCCGTCATTGCAGCTGCTCCTCAGCAGTGCGAGTTACCAAATTGCATTATATGTAAGTATTAGTGGAAAACTAATTGCTGAATAAACCTGCATATGCTGAAGAAAGCTTAGATATGCAGTTATGTTCATCTCCAGATTGTAGGCCTGAGTTCTGTTGTCCTTTTCAAAAGTCACATAATCCAAATCCCTTAATGTCTTTATACAGGAGTTTGTTTCAGAACTCCAGTATCTACATTTCCATGCAGCCTATGCAATGATGCAATAGATGTTGGTGTAAACACCTCACTCCGAGTAAAGCGATGAAAATCTGAATTGATGAATTTCTTTTCTGTCATTTTTAGACGCCAAGCCCAATGGACCAGGTGGGGAAGATCAGGGGCCAGCATTACCCCTACTCTCAGCAGCAGGGGCTTCCACCAGGGGCCCAGCAAGGGCCTCCCTTCCCTGGGCAAGGTTATGGCTCCCCAGGACCCCAGAGATTCCCAATGGGCATGCAAGGGCGCACCCCTGGTGCTATGGGAGGCGTGCAATATGGCCAGCAGGTGAGTTCTGAGCCACGATGGCTATCTATTTGGATTTTTGGATTTGGGATCCGTCTGTTTGTAGGATCACGAGTGATGTCCATCGTGGTATGCGACAATGAACATCTAAACGTACTGTAAAAAGACTCGTCTGAAGGTACTCCATCCCAAAGTGGCCTGATCGTTGAAGATGGGGAGCTTAATAAAGTGATGCAGCTGTTACCTGACCAGAGTTGCCATTTTATTTTAAGGTGCCAATTTGAACTTTGGGCAAAAATCAGAGTAGTGTGTGTGTGTGTGTGTGTGTGTAGATCTTCCACTTGTGTCACTAAAATCAGCATTTTCCCCAACATGTTGGTAATTCTCACAAAAAACTTGTTTGTTTGATGTCTTTTGCTTTGGAACATAAACGGTTAGGTCTGGGATTATAGTGAGTATATAGTTTTATAGTATAGAGACCTATTACGATCATTTTCCATATTCTTGTGATAACCCTCAGATATAATCACATGAAAAATGGATTGTTTCTTTTTTTACAAATTACAGCCTTTAACCATACATGTGTATATTTGCTAAATACTCGATTGCTGTTACTTTATGAATGATTTTGGTATTTTTTGTGTTTTATGCTAAACTTTAGTAAGAATATTTGGAATCAGTGTTTAAAAATTCAGCATGTATCCTGATGAGACTGAATATGATGAGAATCTATTTTATATCCCATAAAGTTGATCAGTTTTCCTTCCATAGTTATCCAGCCCAGTAACTGCAACCCGGACTTCAAAGGAATATTTGCCACTTGATTTAAACATGTCGAGCATTTGAAGGTCCCAAACATTCATTTATTGTGACAGACATTTGTTAATTGCGTATGTATTCACCCCCTTGGCTAGAACCACCTTTGGCTGAAAGTACTGCGTCAAAGGTAAAAGAAAAGGTAACACAAGCAACGTATTGGGGGAAAGCCTTTGTGGTCGTTCTCCTCCTGGCATCATGCAGCATCAGAAAAATATGACCAATTAATGAATCAATGCGTCTCACAGGTGCGTTGTGCTTGGCAGTTCGTATAAAGCCCGGCTCATTTCCACTCTGTGTATCTCAGATGTGTTCTCTGAATCGCTCGCTAATTTAGCTTTTAAATAGCGTCTTGAATTTGTTTTCCTATCTGAATTTTTTTTAACCTTTATTTTCAACAGCCTGATTTTTTTATTTATTTATTTATTTTTGGTGAATTTCTATTGCCTGTTATTTTTTTTTTTCCCAAACTAGATTTTCAAGACCTAGATTTCAGATAGTGGAATTCAGGACCTGTATATTCAAATATCTTCTGACTCGCAATGAAAATTTTCAATGTTGCGTTTACACGTTTCTTGAAGCATTACAAATTCGGGTTTAGGTCGTGCCAACTCGGGTTTCAGCCCATAGCGCTGTTCGTTTGTTCCACATACTAGGAGGCGTGGCCACGTATTTCACATAGTAATCCATGTTCATAACCTCCGCAACATCGTGAGACCAACACAAACAAACCTTTTTTCTCTGATGTTTGATTTGCGGGATGGCTCTTCCATTATGCCCAAACGTGTTTTATAGCCAAGCTGCCAAACAGGATGAGGGCGTATTTCCACAATGGAGTGACCAGAGTGTAGAGACTGATACACACTGTTTTTACAAGACATTATGCAGGTATACTAGCGTACTACTAGGTTCAGCGGCTGGAGGTTTCCCTCCGTCCTTAGCGGCTGGAGTACAGGAGCACTTTGGCCTCCTGAGAGCTTATGTTACTGACGGACAGCGAGTGCTGTTTCATTACAGTATGCGATATCTTACAATGAACCAACACCAGAATAAGAAATGCCCCATGCTTCAGACACGCCCCCTTGTGAATCATGTCTGTAACCACTTAGCCTTGGTTATAACATCATTACATTGTAATGCACAGCTTTAATTTTGTTAGACGCTGCTAAGAGGCTGAATGGATCACACGAACACTGCCATAAGTTTTAATGATTGATTTTTAATCATTTATAATGTTGAAAGTTGTAATCAATTGAAAAGGCACAAATTATGGCAATGCTGTGTCAAAAATGTATGGTATAGTGGCACCAGTGCGTCATCGTGCATACGATCATAGTATTTTTTGTTTTCTTACACCTCCACTAAATTTCTTTTTTGTCAGGTCATTCACAGTTTGTAGAGCCGCGTCCAGTGCCGTCTACACACCGCGTATAGGCATGTTTTGGTGCGGATCGAGAACAGTTCTGATTACAAATAGTTTTGAAGAGTATGTTTGTTTCGCTTTATAGCGTGCACAGTGCTGTTAAAATGCACCCCTTCTGATTTCCTCTATTTTTGCATATTTGTCGCACTAAATGGTTTCAGATCCTCCTGCAAAGTGTAATAGAAGACAAGGAAAACTTGAGGAAACACAAAACACCATAGTTAAAAGATCAATTTATTTATCGAAGGAAAAAAGGTTATGTGATATCCGTATCGGCCATGTGAAAAAATCCTTGCCCCCGAACTGAACTGATCGTGCCACCTTTAGCAGCAACAGCTGCATCCCGAGTTCAGGCTTCCACATCGCTGGGGAGGAAAAAGCTCTCCTTTGCAGAATTGATCCGTTCATGCACGAACTGCCCGTTTAAGGTTCTGCAACAGCATCTCAAAGTGGTACACAATTTTGTCTAGGCCACTATAAAACCTTTATTTAGTTTTTTGGAGCCATTCAGAGGTGGACTCACTGTTGGGCTTCAGATCCTCGGTTTGCTGCATCACTCAAATGGTCTGCAATTCTATGAAGGGCTCAGTTAACATTAGACCAGCATATATAACTTTTGTTTATTTATGCAGACTGGGGACGTACATTAACGAGAACTGCGGTACTGCTGCAAATAACTTGATTTATTTTCCTGGGGGTTCTGGGGGTATTCCAGTTCTCCTGGTACACAGGGTCCGACTTCTGGACCAGTACACGAATCTTGGATACCAGTATATCGTCATTAGATTACTATGTCTTCATGAAATGCAGTTGCTATGCAGCTAATTATGACTTAGACAAGTGAGAATTTTAGAATGAGAGCGCGGTTACTTTGAACTGAGCAAAAACGGCGACAATGAGAGCTCAGAAAACACACTGCGTCTTTGGATGCTACGTATGTTGGGTGTTGATTCCCCTACACTGTAACGAACAGCAAACGTTTTCGGAAGTGCTAGAAAAATGAGACGTGTGCAGGAAACGGTGAATGGCCTGCAGGGCTGCGAGAAGCGAGCGCACTCATCTCTGATGTGCTGCGATTCAGATGCAGTGTATTTTCCGTGCTCTCCTCATCGCTGTTTTTACTCCGTGTCATTGATTCCTGCACATTTGTAGCGTGTGTTGCTCGGTTTAACATATTCGCGCTCTCATATAAAAGTCAGTGGTCTCACTCCACATCCTGCAACTCGAGAGTGCTTTTCTTCAGTGCAAAAAGTTGCATCGTGATGAAGTGCCCCCGGGAGCGGATTGTTTGGCTCAGTGTGAATAAAGTTCTAATGTTTATGTTGAAGTTTTATGTTGTAGTAGTTTACGCAACTATTTCATGCTTACTGAATCCTTCATATATTGTCATTTCGTGTAATGAAAGCCTACATTGTATGCATGATAAAATGATTATTCTATTTACTCCTGACTGTTGAATAAGGCACAAACCTATATAAAGGGCTCATCGTGCAAAAATGAATAAACATGCCAATACTGTCATATACCATGAAACTGCACACTTTTGGTCACATCACCCAGCACTAGTTGAAGGTGTTTTGTTCTGTTGTACTTTACTGTACTGTTCCCTCTTTTCTTTTTATTTATCACTATAGGTGGGTTATGGACAGCAAGGCCCAGGAGCTTATGGCCAGAACCAAGGAGGCTACTACGGTCAGCAGAACCCTCTTACTCCCCACGGAGGCCTTCAGCAGGGTTCATACCCTCAGCAGCATTCCAGTGGTCCAAGCTCTCAGCATGCATACTCCCAGCCTCCGTCAGGTCCTCCTCTGTCTCAGGGTGGGCCTTCTTACTCCCAGCAACCCCAGGGCCAGTCTTCATACCCCCAGCCTCCACATTCCCAGGCTGGTCAGCCACCTTATCCCCAATCCCAGGGTCTTTCTCAGTCCCAGGGTACACCTCAGGCAGCTCAGGGCCCTCAGCAGCAGCCCGGATTCCCCCAAGCACCGCCTGCTTCCGGGCAGCCTGCTCCTCCTCCTGCTCAGCAGCAACAGCAACAAGGCACAAGTCAGCAGCAGCAACCGCCACAGCCCAACGTAGGGCCTCCTCAGCAATCCCAGCAGCCCACGGGTCATGGTCCTCCTCCACAGGGGCACCAGTCCTCACCCTATTCACAAACCCCACCATTACAGCCTCAACAGCAGACACCCTTCCAGCGCTTCCCGCTTCCACAGCAGGTAAAGGGTTCCGTTCTGTCCTCTCTGTCAGTCCATCACAGGGAACATCAGTAGGTTTGATGGAGAGATGGAGGTTTCCGCTGGATAGTGTGGCTCAATAAATTACCCATAATCCTCCATGTTGGCACTCCAAGAACATCCATGCTGTATTTAAGTACCCGTGAAGAATTTAGTTACCTGCTAGGTATGGTGTGAGCCGAACCAAGACGATGTGCGAGCAGCACATTATCCTTAATGAGCAAGCCAGAGGCGACAGTGGCAAGGAAAAACCCCCTGAGAGGACATGAGGAAGAAACGTTGAGGATTTATTCACCTACAGTCATGTTTTCCGAAAGCTTGATCTTAATTTCCATGCAAAATGTGCCATGTCCTAGTTAGGGCAATTCCCAAATGGCCTGCACCCTAATTAGGACATAACATAATAAAGCTGAACACCCTACCTAGTGCACTTATGAATAGTGTAGAAAGACATTTGAGATTTAGCCCCAGAAGCTAAACACTCCTTTGTAATTGCATTAAATATTAAAGTAAAGGCACCCTTTGGGGTGTTAGGGAACATGGGCAGCTATTAAGAGAAAGTTTATCTCTTTTTAAGATTTTCACTAAAACAAAGTATTATCATATTCCTGCACTGATATTACAACAGGCTCACTGTCTCATGTTTACGTTTTTATGTTCACTCTGGGAGAAATGCATTCATTTTCATTTCCTGTAGTATTTTAGCGCACGTGACTATCGAGCCTTCCCGAGAAATTCTTCCTACATTCATGGGTAGAGTTTTATGATAATTGTATTCATCTCCCTCTCTTTCTCTTCTTTCATGTAAGGAGCTGTCCCAGGACTCCTTCAGTTCGCATGCTTCCGGTCCTACCTCCAACCAGCCCATGGCCTCCAGTAAGAGTGGTACCGAGGACAGCATGCAGGGCCGTCCCTCAAGTCTGCCGGTGAGTTCCTGCATGTCTGGTCAACTTTGACCATCAGGTTGCAGTTAATAAATTCTAAATAGAGACAAATGCGATACAAAGCTCGCTTTGGATCAATTTAAAATGACCAAATCATTATGAATATCCCTCATCTTAATTTCGCTTAGCAGTTTCTCCTCGATGCTATCTTGTGCTCCTGTACAGTATTTTTTTAACATGTCCTGAGTTTGTCAATGAACTGTCAGAGGGACGAAGGAACGGGCTAGCGCAGGTGTAGACCTCAGCAGCAGAGCTCACCCAGACATCACTGCACTCTGCCACCGTTCCTTTTCAGTAAAACATTACTTCTCAAAGTAGGGTGTGTAGCATAGCTTGGGGGTCTGATTTTTATGCCTTAGCCTATATGTTTTTATCTTGTCCAGCCCTGTGTCTGTCCGAGATTCTCGTCAGCACAATTTGTCGAGAACAAGTGGTTGAATGTTTGTTTGTAGAATTTATATGGAATTGATCCAGACAAGGTCATGGTCACAGCAACGTCAAATGTCTGAAAGTTTCTCTTCAGTTGCTTCCTTCCTGTTTGTTGTAACGCGTTATTAGTGGCGCACGTTTCTGAGCTGCAGTATATACGCGCAGAACCCTGACACGAACACCCTGCATTATAAGCTCCATAGCAAAACCACATTTCTACCAAATTTCTGTACAAGGTGAAAGAATACGCTCTGCACTGCGTCCCTGCTGTACATTAGATTCTAATATCATGTCCAGCGAACTTTTCTGATCTTTCTGGAATGTAATAATCTCAAACTGAGGTAAATCTGATCAATTCTTGTTCGATGGTTATTATGGGCACAGAACAGAAAGCTGTCCAGGGCCTCTGCTTCAGGAGTTGAATGAAGTTACATTGCTGTTATCATTTGTGGAAAATGACTTCCTTATCCATATTTTTACTGTTCAAAGTAAACGAGTGTGTAGATGAGCGAGGAGGGCTTCCACGCCGTCTCTTCCTCCACTTGTTCAGCAAGTGGCCACTACAATGATGGACGTGTTACTTCTGACTTGTGAGGGGACGTCGTCATGGGCATATTAAAGTATAATCAAACGGGACATGGGTTCACTCTCTCTGTGTGTGTGTGTGTGTGTGTGGAACTGCGGATCTTTGCGTGTGAGGAAATTTCATGCTGCTGAAATTGAAGCTTTTTTCCTGAACATTGGAACTGGACCAGGTTTACATGTGAAATGTAAATGACGCTAACTGGTGGCGTATCCTGCTCTGTGAGTGGCTGAACGGTGCAGTTTGGATGAAATGATTTGCATTCTAGCGTCCTGAATGTGTGTAGCTGTGTGTGTTTGTTTGCTTTTATTGATGGCAAATTGCAGATAACCCAATCAGATCTGGAGTAGCAGCAGACGGGAGGAGGGAGAGACTACGCATGAAAGAGAGTCAGTGTATCATCTGTGCCAGTGGGGAATGCACTCAGGATGTGGTTCCCTCTCCTTTTATTTACTACTTGTATTTATTTATATATTTATCTTGGGCAGAGGCACTGCTGGGTTATTTTTTCTCCCTAGGATATCCCTTGGGTCGGTGGCCTTCATGTTAACCCCTGACAGTTCACCGCCAAAGTGCTGTGTGCTGCTAAGTTCGTCCTGCTGAAACGCAGGAAACACTTCTGCCTGAACTGAGCCACCGCGTGCTTTAAAAGCCAGACGAATATGCTGTGCTGTGGGATGTGACCGTTCTATCTGTTCCAAAAGACCCTGAGCACCTAGGAAGATTTTTAGCATTAAATGTGATCAATGTTCAGTCATATTGTTGCGTACATGACCTGTCTAAACCAATAACCCTGAACATGATCTGTCTAGCTAACGGTAGTCATTTAGGCCGCTACATGAGCTACAAAGTCCACTGGCTAGTTACTTTTGTTTCTTTTCTTTATAAATTGATGAAGTGACACAGCTGTTTACTTAACCCGGCCAGAGATGGCAAGAACATTTTTTAAAATCTTTCAAGCTTCGTTCCATCGACCCTTCCGATGCTGACGTACCTCTAAGCTTCTCAGACATTTCTGAGAAATGTATGATTTGGTAATGTCTATACAATGTCTAGGAACAGTGTAAACCCCAGTGATCAAGTGTCGCTTCTCAGAAGCATGGCTCTCCTGTCGGTACGTTATTCTCAGAAATATGGCAGCTATGAGGAAAGACCACATGAATGAAGAGGCCAATAAAACAAACACTTCCAATACTTGGATGCTTTTTACACTGTCTAGTTCAGGCATCGCTAAATGGCGGGCCGCAGTCCGGACATGGACCAAGCGAGTGTTTTAGCCGTATCCCGACACATTTCTGATAAATTCACGGGAATGTACAAACTTATTAACGGCGCGTTTTTCTGACCCGTGGGCGTGGAACAATTCACTAAACTGAGTCAGTCTATCAGCATTTACAGTGCGTAATAACTGGAGACGGTGTAACATACTTTAGTTACAGAGTAGGTGGAAGAGAACGAAGAAAGAATAAAAGAAAAGCAAAAGGCAGATGGAAAGGATGATCGCATGGCTTGCTCCAAAAAAGGGGGAAAAAATTGATGCAGAAAATCAAGCTTTCGAAGATGAGTGGACGGGCCAGTACATGCTCATTCGGCCATAAGGTGTGACTTTAGACACGTCATGGTTGTTGGTGCCAGACAGGCTGGTTTGAGTATTTCAGAAACTGCTGAACTCCTGGGATTTTTAACTGTCCAGTGTGGGTGAGTGTGTGCCCACTGCAGCCTCACACTCCTGTTCTTGGCCGTCAGGACGGGAACCTGCTGTCGTAGCTCCTCCACCAGCGTGTTGCCCTTTCTGAGGTACTTGTTCGCTCACTATAGTTGTAGCGTGATTGAGTTACCTTGACCTTCCTATCAGCTGGAACCGTTCTCCTCTGCCGCTCTCTCATCAGCAAGGCGTTACCGCCCGCAGAACTGCTGCTCACTGAGCAGGAGATCAGCAGTTTCTGAAATACTCAAACCAGCCCATCTGGAACAACCAACTATGACATGATCAGACATCACCATTCTGGTGTTTGATATGAACACTACCTGAAGCGCTTGACCTGTGTCTGCGTGATTTTATGCATTGTGCTGCTGCCACATGATTGGCTGATTGGATAACTGCATGAATAAGTTCCTAATAAAGTGGCTGGAGCGTGTATATAACTTTAGAGCTCGTTTTTCACCTTCTGATCTATAATGGAGTTCCTGCTGTTTCTCGGTCAAAAAAAAGGGCTGCAACAGTCCTGTTAATTACCTCCACCGAGGACGCTGTGTTTTTGGTGTATTTTGCTTATTTTTTTGTCTCCCTGTAAGCAGGATTGCACAACCTACCAACTGACCCGACTTCCATGAAACGTGGTGGCAGGGTGCAGTATCTGCCAAGGAAGAACCCATTCAATTTTAGAGTGTATGGCATTCACGGGGATGTATTTCCACTTTTGCTAGCGTTAAGCGATACGGCGGTCTGTGCTCAGCAGTGCCATACAGCTTAAAATCCAGTAAATGGCAGTAAAGTTCAGTAGGGACAATGGAGGGCAATAGAGAGGGTATGCAGTGATGTCATATTCCCACCAGAACACGCCCGCTCAGTCGGACTGAGTGGCAACCTGCGAAACCGGGAGTAAAACAAATAATTATCTGCTTAAAGTAAAGGCAGTTGGACTCGACAGTGATTCTCGATTTGTGTGTTTGCGTGGCATTCAAGTTGAAGGCTAAAGATACCACTCGGTCTTTCTGCCACTCGGTGGGTGTAACCACGGTGATTTCTGTGTCTGATGAAGTCGTGCGCATAGCCTAAACTGTTTTGAGTGTCTGTGAGAAGAGAAACTGCAGCACCAGAGAAATCTCCGCACTGAATACTTGATTTTGATGTAAATGGTGTCAAATGTTAAGCTTTTGTTGTTAGGATATTAAAAAAAACATATGATGAAGAGCTTTCACCGTGTTCTCGAAGTTCAAAGCTATTTTGGAGTGTGTTGGTGCATTCATGTGCTTCTGACCTAGCGAGGCGTTTGTTGTTGGTTAGCGAGCGTAATGGCCGGAAGCCTGTGTGTAGCTAGATTGCAGCTGATTCTTTTCTTCTGATGTTTTTAAACTGAGGTCCTGTTTAACACGGGAGCAAAAACCCCGAGACTTTTAATTAGACACTATCTGCTCTTGCAAGCCGATGTTCTTTGTGCAAGAATATTAGAGCATGAGAGAGCTTTCCCCCAGAAGTAGAAAGGTGGAGTGCAAATCAAACCGTTCTGCCTGCAACAAACTAGCAGAGTCGGTGTACGGTTAAGTGGTTGGCAGTGGTGGTGCTTCCCAGCCAGCTTTTATATTTGTAAGTTCAAACCCTTTCACTCGTTCACAGCAATATGATCGCCTCGGCCAGCTCGGGTGCTGAGACGCCGGAGCCAGAGGGTTCAGGCACATGCTTTATTCTTTTCCCTGCATGATCGGGCCCTTCACCTGAACGTATTGCAGAATTGTGCTAGAACACAAACACTGAGCTCTGCAGGTTCGTGTACTGCCAAGTCTAGATCTGTTGATCTGTGATCCAGATCAGACAAACGTACAGAGATGATAAATCCTGTGAGTATCGCGCTTTCAAGAACCTGAAACTAAAAACTCCTGACCGACTGAGAGCAGTAAAATGCTGGTGCGTTGAAACGGGCTCAACTGGTTCAGCTTGTTCCCTCATTGTTTTTGCTTTGCTTGGCAATGTGCAAGTGTTCAACTGCACCACCTGGCTTTTCCAAAACACAACTGACTACAGCCTTAATCTTTCCCGCAGTCTCCAGTGTTTAAGAATGCTTTTAAATGATTTCATTCCATAGGAAAAGAAGTACTAGGCATTGTTTCATGATTGTGAGCGATCAGCGGGGACCGAGCGACCCTTGCAAATATCGCCACAATTGCTCTGCGTTACATGGAGCAATAAAGTGACCATAGATGGATTTGGTTCTAAAGATTTGTGACTGTAGCACGATAATGTGAAATGCCTGGTTCTGTCCCATTAGGATTACTTGGCATATGGCAGTTGTTTTGTTTACAAACCACCTCTTTTTTTGACTTTCACTCTCTGTTGAGTCATTTGACACCGGTGTTGTGAACATGGGACAAAAGTCCTGGGACTAGTGCACAAAAGTAAGTTTTGCATATTATGCAAATTGACAATTTATGAAGGTTATGGGGTGGGTGGAGCTAACTGTTCCATAAGCCAGAAAGACATTTCTCTGGACACTAGAGGTGGGCTACAACAATATCATATCATATATATATGATGCCGGAAGACATTTTATGGTACGTTTGTGAAGCAAGTAAATAGTGTTGCATTTTTTTAAACATACACACGTGGACAAAATTGTTGGTACCCTTCAGGCAATGAAAGAAAAACTCACAATGGTCACAGAAATAAC
>JAQQZU010023973.1:0-12845 GCA_030068025.1 Parauchenoglanis punctatus | reverse complement strand
CCCCCCCCCCCCCCCCCCCCCCCCCGCTGTTATTATAACCTCCATTTTGAGCATGGCTGCATAGACTTGTATAGCCACAAGAGCATCAGTGAGGTCAGGCACTGATGTCAGGTGAGGAGGCCTGGGGTTGAGTCGGTGTTCCAGTTCATCCCCAACGTGTTCAGTGGGGTCGAGGTCAGGGCTTTGTGCAGGACGCACAAGTTCTTCCGCTCAAACTTTGGCAAACCATGTCTTTGTGGAGCTCGTTTTGTGTCCAGGGGAAAGAAGATATTCAATACAGTTCAGTGCTTACAACCTTATTGCAACAGTATGGGGACTGCCCACATATGAGTGTGATGGTCAGGTGTCCACATAATTTTGGCATTATAATGTGCCTGAAATTCATCCATTGGTTGTATTTTATTTTTTTTATTGACACACCAATAGAGAACCCTAACATATTGGATACAATCTATAAATAGACCAAAAAAATCCAGGTTTCAAACATAATCTATAAATTCATAAGAAAACCTTCATAAGAATTAGGTTCACTGCAACAACTGCAAGACAAAAGAGGACTGAAAACAAATGAATGAATGAAGGAAATTAATTAATTAATTAATTAATTACATTCGGTGCATGTGCACTTCACCTTTGCACTCCATACGCATCTTCATATATTTTAATGCTGGAGATGAGGTATATATCAAAATATGCTATCTGTAGTTTCATACTCTGATACTCGGTATCACAGATATAGCTCTACTTTATTTGTGCCCACAAAAGTAGCCTAGTTGTGCAATATGTAAGAACATTTAAGGACCTTGGTTAAAAAGGGAACTTTTTTTATTCCGGTTTATTTACAATGTAGGTGTTGTCTTATGTAACTTTTGGGCTACAGTACATATTAAAATAATATTGCTGATGTTAAGAGCAGAGGCAAAACAGTGAATATATCTGGGAGGAGCATATATTGTGATTCGATATTGGGCCGGTTTTTATTAGCCACTGGGATGGGTGTTAGGGTATAAATATAACACACAGACCTGGCATCCTTCTTCTGCATCATCAGAATCTGCGCAGTGTTGGCTCTTCTTCAAATCAGGTCAGTCTCATATATAACATCAACACAAAGTCCATTTCGGAAAAATATAGCGCGTTTTTCGTATTTATGCTTTGTTGATTCAAAGAAAGTGCAGTCACGCAGATTTGGTTTATACCGCAGGCTTAATTTTGAGGTGCGCAACAAATGTGAACAGAAGAAGATGCGGCAAATCCGCTTTTTGTATATTGCTACGGTACACGTACAACTTGGAACTTTTATTTATTTTATATTATTTTAGGAACAAGATTAATAAAAGGCTAGTGGGCACAGTTTCCCAAAAGCGTCGCAAAGTTAAGCGCCTCTTCATGAGAGAGAGAGAGAGTTCAAAGTGATGCTCGTGCTACCATTTAATGGGGCTCTTTGTGCCGCGATGCTTTTTGGGAAAGTCCAGCCTGAATAATTACTGTATTTTCTTTTCAAAATACAAACAACCTACATAGTATATGGTACGCTCTCAAAAACGGTAATAAACGATAATAAATGCATCGTTTTGTACCTTTAGTTTGTTTCTATTACATGGCCATTTGCCAGTCTTTACCTATAATAATTATTTTAAGTTCATAACTAGACCTTAAGAACAACCACCTTTAATTAACTTAGGATTAGAATAATACCTTAAATATGTGCACCTTTCCATACACTAGCCTTTATGTATAAAAGTGGCATAATTCCAGTACAAAATTAACAACATTTTTAGCCTGAATGATATTTTCTGGTCTTTAAATAAATAAACAGCCTATATTATATAGTGACAGAGGAGGCAGGATAATATGAGTAAAGCCATGTTTAAATTGTATAGCCTACACTCCTGGGCAAAAAAATGAGGAAAACCCAGTATTGCAAAACATTAAGCTCTTAACGGTCTCAACAGCAAATCATTGGTCAGGAAGATTAGTAAGAATTAAACAAATAGGTAAAGTAAATTGGTGTGGGAGCTTTTCCCTCGATTTCCTTTAAATGTTGAAGTCTAAACCTGTCGACGGCTTTTTACAGAAAGAAGAGTCCATGTTGTTCCACTCAATGCTGAAGTCTTCAAACAGAAGTTACCTAGGAGTGTACATTACATAATATGGGCTAATTTGTGCTGTGGCAGACATAATGGTACATTGCAAAGGATAATCTTTGGTCATGAGTAGAGATCGATGGACTTATAACGTATAATGTGATGTGCTCACCAGTAGCCGATTTAGTGACAAAAGACTGCCTATGACAACATTCTGGCAGTGTTAGAAAATTTTGCTTAAAATCTCAAAGTGAAATTTAAAATCTAAACTTTATAACTGAAAACACAGGACAACTGCAAACACGCTAGTAGCGATGGCGTAACATAAAAAGACATTTTTATATTTATAGATGTATTGTTTTTATATAATTTTATATTTATAGATATTAAAGAAGAGCAGTGTGTTGAATTGCAGCAGCTGACAGAATGTCACTCTAATGTTCCATCATGGATAAATCAAAAAAGTGATGCAACATGGAAAGATGATGAATTACAGTATTGTGTAGTTAGCTAATATGCATGCAAAAGCTCTGCTCATAGAGTTCATTTACTACTGTAACAATGTGAAACTAGTTTTATGCTTTCAGCTTGAAGATACAGACCTGTGCTGAGTCTCTGTGCACCACAGTAGTCTGCCTAAGACGGAATATTTTAACGCTTCATCTTTTAATCTGAAATGAAGAACATATTATTGCATAGTCTTTCATTTTGTACAATGTGACAAGTAATAATTGTAATGGAATAGCACAGTGAAAAACTGGCTTAATTAATCATCATAATTAATTATGCAAAATTACACTATTTATAGTTCAAGATGGTTGTGACATAAATATGATTTACTTGCAATGAACCACACAAACAAATACAAAGCATCCACATTTCACCATCCATGGTGTTGGATTTCATAAGATGCAATCAATCACTCAATCAATCAATCAATCAGTCAAACTACATTATATCTTAAAGCTCACATGTCTACGCAAAAGTTTGGGTTTGCAGCTATTGATTGTAGGCTGGTGTTGTAAGCCGGAGGCAAGTCTTGACACTTATCCTTAAAAGTTATGTATTGTCCTTCCTAGTTCACTAAATAATGGTACCCACTCCTGCGCCAGAGACCAGGCGTGCACGCCTGGAGTTCAGCGGTGGGAAATCTGCTGACATCGTGACAAAGCGAAACAGTCATCAAATGGTGGTTAAATATTCGCAGAGATATTTAAGCTCAAGATCGAACTGTAAGTAGAGAAAGAGCCTACATTCCCCCATTTCTTTGCTTCTTTGTGTTTGTAGGATTTCTGACACATGTATAGTTATAAAATGTCATCAATGATATCTGGTATCTGTAATGTGATTTACATTACATTTACATTTATATGATTTGAACTTGCACTTCTCTCCATGGTTCAGTGATTGTGTACAGGGTACCAAGTATTGAAGACAAAAGTGTCCACTTGGCATTCTGCTTTGAGCTGAACAGGGAGAAGTATTTTCCTGTAGTGGAGAAGGATTCCACTACAAAAAAAATCAGCTTCAAGGTAATTTCTCCACATTAACTTATTTTTCTTGTTCTGTTCCTTACTTAACACATATGCCTTGTTTAAATTCAACTCAAATGTTGAATATGCTAGCTTGATTTTGTTACTGTTATGCATCATTGTTCATTGACAGTATGACTAGCTTATCTGTGGATAATACTGTAGAACATGCAACCTCCACACAGAAAGGCACCCTGGGTGACCTGGGGATCGGGCCCAGGACCTTCTTGCTGTGAGGCGACAGTGCTAACCACTGCACCACCCTATGGTTAATGTTTGGTATTAAATGTCATTTTGTCCTCCCACCTTTACAGATAGAGGCGCAGAATGAGCTAGATGTTTCTTGCAAGAGATTCCTGTTCAAGTGGGATAATAACGGAGAGTATGGAAGCCTGAGCTCAGTGGCAGAACCTGAACGTTTCCTGCATGTGCATCGCAATATGATCACTCTTAGCTCCAATCCAGACCTTGGTTTCAGAATCAAGTTTCTTGACGCTATCAATTTTAGCATGATGCATGTGCAGAACAGTGGCATAAAGGAGGGGCACAAAGTGCATGTAAGGCGTGCAGTCCAGAGGAAGGCCGTGCAGTGGGGGGCTACCAGAGGACGACAGAAAACTAGCGAGAGGAAGAAAAGCAGGGTGTGATCACTTTTTAAACACTTGGAAGCAAAAGTAGTGAAGTTTTAAAACTAGTAGTGACAGAATGAACAATGGCAGCAAATATAGTTCACACTCAGTACAGCATCTCTAAATGCAGAAGTTTGTATTAAACCACTGGCGCACTGGCGCAGGAAGGTAGAGTTCATGCTTTCTTCGTTCACATATGGTCAGCCAATACAAGAAGCCAATTTGTACATCCGCATCCATATCTGTGATGTCAGTCTTCATATCCTAACATGTGATCTTGATCCTTTATAATGTTTAGCACAGGTAATTTTACAATGTAATACTCAATATATAAAATATCTTATATTGTATATGTAATGTATACTGACAATACATTGTAAATAAATGTTTAGATTACATTAGACTACTTGTATCTATTTTCTGCTGTTTTTATGAAATGAATTATGTGAAAATAATTGATAAACATTTCTCTTAACCTCCTCATTGATTTGGTCATTATGCATTCACATCAGTATTACCATACTGCAGTTCACTAGTGTCTCTATATTTTAGTGTATTTGCTGCCTATGCTTATATTGAACCACTGTTATGATCAATTATATTAGATATGATTTATATGATCATGAATTATATAAGTACCAGGTATAGAAGAAAGGTTTGTGTTCTGGCTTTGTTCCTTCTATCATTATAACAACAATAATAAAGCAGAATTATTAAATTTTGTTCATGATTCTTTTTGTAATATTGGATTCACATGACACAAGTAAAGATACTTCAGATTTCTTCATGTCTTCAACTTCAAAACATGCCATACCAAGTGTCAATTATTTTGAAGAAAGATACCACAAACATAATAAAAAAAATAAATTAAAAAAAATAAAAAAAAACTGTTCAAGTTTAGACAAAAAAAAGGAATTCAGAAACTCAGTAGTGGCTTCATTAAAGAGCACAGTTAAAGTGATTCAGTATTTAGTTTTCCATCCTCTGCTGTAAACAGAACTCCGAGACAATGTCTGGACAAGGTATCATCCAATTTCTGTAATAGTTTCATTTCATCTACATCTACACTAGAGCATCAAAAATCTACTAATTTCTTTTCCATTTCTATTCTATTGCAAAAAACACAAAACTAACCAAACAAAAACAAAACAAGCAAGCAAACAAAAAATAACCCACAAAGATTATTTTTTCTGGAGTGGGTTAAAGGGGATCATTATCCTGCTGAAACACCCACTTGTGCGGCTTGAAAGTTTTCTTTGTTGATTTCTTGAAGTTTGCATTCAAAATGTATCTGTACAGCAGCGTGATGGTATCAATGCACACAAGTTTACCAACGTCTACACCAGCACCAGAAAAACAACCCCAACTACCTTCATGCTTTACAGCACACTTATCATTTCTGCAGTGACTGTTTATTCACAGGGACTTGAATGACAGAGGCTCCACATAATCTTAGACTGATAATAAACTATTTATTTAAAATATTTCTGTTTTTCAATTAGTGTTAGTCGCTTGTTCTATTAAAACAAAGTGCATAAACACCTAACAGACACTAATTGAAGCACACGCTTTCCTCTGTATTAAGTCTTTGTTGGGCGCTTCAAAAGCGACAGTCTGTGCTGTTCACTGAAAAGAGTTTTAGTCAAATGAACAAATAGCATGTTATTGAAGTCAGATATTTGATCATTTGATTCCCAAAAATATTGAATTCAATATAATATTGAAGTGAAAATATTGAACCAAGATTAATGAATAATATAAGCACTTTTGTAAACATTTCAGTGCCTCATTTTAATGAAATTTTAGAGGAAGCCAAGCTTTCTGTGTAGTCACCTGTGGTGAAGTTAGTTGGAATTCTTTTCCTGGATTTCCTAATACAAACACTATACTGACCGATCCAGCCAAGATAAATTTGGATTCATCTGAATGTATGATGGGGGCTGCTCTTTTATTGTGAACATTCCTTTTGCAAATTTCACCCTTGCTTTCTTATTCTTCAGGCTAATGAATGGTTTCTGCCACATTACTCCCTTTGTACCCATTACCCCATGATCATTGACCTTGTTTAGGATAGTTTGTGCTCTATGCTGTGTCTGGTACTTCTCATTGATGTTTGAAGAAATCCTTGCTGCTGTTTCTGGCCTGTTTTTCTTGGTTTTCTCACAGTTATACCTGTTTGTTACCCATTTTATTTCATACATCCTTCATCTTTAAACCTTTTTTTATTCACAATTTATCCAAGTGTGAAGGAAGGAAGATGTAGTTTTTGTGCTGAACTGGCTGGCTAGTTGGCCCCTTGCATAAGCTTGGTCATGGAAGCCACCTTGTCAATCTCTGAAATGAGCATGGGCCTGGGCATGATACTAGAGACCACTGTGTTAGTCTCTAGCATAGTTGCACACATGCACTCAGGCTTAGGCATGGTCAGGGACTCTGGCATTGGCATTGTTTTTAGGCATAGGCATGTACTGTGGCATGGACATGGGCTCTGGTATAGTCATGGCCATGGGGCTTGGGGAAAACAAGGACTTAAATACACCAAACAATCGGGGGAAACAATTAGTGCTGTTATATATTGGCGACTTGCCCAGGGTGTACCCCACCTCTCACCAAAAGTCACCTGGGACTGGCTAACCACTCCATTTATTTACTTATTTTTATTTTTATTATTTAAAATTCTTTATGTAAGCCATGCAATTTGCAAACCCTTGTTTAAGCACTGGTATCACCAATGTGGCACATTCATATAATTCGATAGACACTTAGGTGAGGATATATGTTTTTGCACCCAGCTGATTAGTGTCATTTTGCCGAAACCTGTTTTTCTTGTGTGCTCTAAATCTTGCAGAACTTAATAGCCTATTAAGCCTATTATATCAAATACAATGTTATATACTACTATATCAAGTGTTAAGTGTGAGCACTAATGTTGTCATGTTTAATTTCTGTGCATGGGGTTATTAGATTTTGTATGGTGCTTTTATGGCCACATTTTTTATTAAAAGCTGAATTCATTTTTTTCCAAAGAAAATCAGTGAAAGCAGGCATTCTGTGAGATACTGTGTGTCTGCTTCTGTATTAAGTGCTTAATTAAAAAATAGCACACCTTAAGTATTCCTTGTTTGTCAGTTTTAGCATATTAAATGTATATTAAAATACATGAATATTCTGATTGTTTTCTAATAAAAACATACATGATTCATTAAAGTTTTACAACTAGTGAAAGAAGCAGCTTTATTTTATAGAACCCAGAAGAAAGCCACATAAATACACAGTAAACATGCAAAATTCCACCCAACCTCAGAATCCAATATAGGATCTCAAAGTTCTGAAAGAATTGTATATGTTCACTTTGCCAGGAATCAGTTATAAAAGTAATATAACAGAACTGTTGTGTAATAATAGAGAAACAACTGTGGCCTGCATGTCGTTAACTGTATGTTAAGAGTTCTTGCACTGATTTGCTAAGTCTAATTCTTGTTTGCTTTGAATAGAGATTCTAGATAAAAGGTGATAATAGTTCACCAGAGCTTTTTGGTACAGGGGCATGCATGAATACTACAGGATTGCTATCTCTGTGTCTTTCTTCATGTCTGAATCTTCATCAAATATGGAGTGAATGCATGCTACCAATGGCCAATCTGGGATTAAACTGAAGTCAAACATAAATGGAATCAGTGGACGCAATTTTCTTGAAGCTATTCTACTTTTCTGTGTTTTAATGTTGATTCTGAAACTAGGGTCTGGCTGTGGCTGAGGGTGATGACCTTGCCTCCAGAAACAGAAAGATATTGGTTAGGTTCTGCAACTGAGTATAGGCTTCCATACTCTCCGTTTGTATCCCATCTAAACAGGAACATCCTAGGTAAGTCGATATATGGCTCCGTCTCTGGCCCCACTACCTGAAATGATGAGGAAAATTTTGCATTTAAATTCAACTTTCATACCATTTTAACCCATATACGGTAACTTTTTATAATACAGTATGCATGTTTGTATAGATGCATAGATTTACCTTCACACAGACCTCTTTGGTGGCTGAGTCCCTTTCCACTACAGGATAATACATTTTACTTCCCATCATAAAGCAGAATGCCATGAGGACGTAATTGTCTTGCTCACTTTGCACCTTGTACACAATCACTGAACCATTAAAAGACTCAACAAAGAACAATTTTTAATTTTCAAGCATTTCACAGATAACAGATAGTAATGATGCCATATATTATTGAGGTGTTATGGCACAAATAAATAATAAATATTATTGGCAATTATGATTTTACCACTAAAATTTCTGCTTACCATTTGATACTTTTTCTGACGTTTTAACAACCAAACGAGTCCCTTTGCTAGTCGATGTGTCAATCTTGGCCAATAACCTCTAAACCTCTTGTGACTTTGAATGGCAAAAGAGGTATCATTTTTCTCTAGGTTAGAATTGGAAACATACACACACATTCACATAAGTCAACTGAAGGTAAATAACAAGACAAGTAACAAATTCACAGCTAAATGTCTAAAACATCAATTGTCACTTTGTGCATCAGATAAGGCTGCCACTGCAGTCAAACAACCGAAGCTCAGCACCTCGGTCAGTGGCCACAGCACCGCCAAACCCTAAAGCATGTTCTCCAAGACGGGCTAGACTGAAGCAGCAATTATTGGATTATAGTCAAATCAAAAGACTCATACCTGGTAGACCTGGTAGACCATAGACCAGGGAGGAAATAAAACCTCTTTAGGAATCTACAATTCTTAATCCAAATCCAAAGAGCCAAAGACACATTCAGTACATAGCATCATTTAGTTCAATATGACCTACATTGACTATTTCGCTCTGGACCCTCAAACCTGTGCCTTGGAAGAATTTATGTGCACTTAGACAATAATTTTAAAACAACACATAATGTCAGTGCTATTTGCTTCAGTTCAAATGTCAGACGAAAGGTCATATATGTAATAGAGTCATAAAATATCTTCATAAAAATAGACTAGATATATAATTATGCAGACAACATATTTTTATGACCCATTTTAACAACTTTATTGGAGTTAAAAGAAAAAGAGCTAAAAGAAAAGGCACTGGCACTGGAACAGCATGTAAATAGTAAAGCAATCAGAGATCTGAGATGTGTAGTCTTAAAAAAAACGGATTTGTTTTAACTTTTAAAAAAGTGATTTACCTGGTTGCCTTAAAATTTCATTGAAACTCATAGAGTAAATTAGTACAATGATGCAATCATGCTAACTTACTATAAGAGTTTCAGTTGACTCAAATTTTCAAGTCAGCCAGGTAACTCACTTTAAGTTGAAACAACAAATAATTTTTTTTTACAGTGTTAAAGCACACACACACACATTATATATACTGTATGTATGTATGTATATAATGTTTGTGTGTGTGTGTGTGTGTTAATAGCATGTAAAACAATTCATCCTTTGTACAAAGATGATACTTACCTGGCTCATGGTTTATGTGGAAGTTTCTCTCAGAAACGAGGAGCACGTGCAGTTTCTGCCGGTCAGGCTACATGCAGCACAGCGCGTGCTCCTCGTTTCTGAGAGAAACCTCACTTCAGTTGGGTTTACTGTGTGAGAAAATAAGAGTGATATACACTATGTGGCCAAAAGTATGTGGACACCTGACCATCACATGCATATGTACTTGTTAAACATCCCATTCTATATTTAGTCCCTCTTTATGTTGTAATAAACCCCACACTTGTGGGAAGGCTTTTGGAGCATGACTGTTGGGGATTAGTGTTCATTCAACCACAAGCACATTAGTGAGGCAGGCACTGAAGTGCGCGAGGAGGCCTTAGGTGCAATAAGTACTCCAGATCATCCCAAAGGTGTTAGGAATTGTATGGATTCATTTTGCCTTGCTCATTTACATTTACAGCATTTGGCTGACGGTCTTCTCCAGAGTGACTTACACAAGTGCTTTGAAGGCTCTATCAGTAAATATATTCTGATTCTGGTTCAATAGGAATTTCTGGGCTAAGAATACCATTACTCTAAAAACTCTGTTGGCAAGTAATACAGAAAGGGTTTTTTAAAGTGATTAATAAATAAAGTGCTCGTTCTAGACAAAACAAAGATACTGTAAAAATCAGTAATATGCATAACAAATTTTCAGGTTTTAAAAGGATTAAAACCAAATACCAGTAACTAATGTAATAACAATGCACCTAAATTCCTTGGCACTGTATGCTAATGTACACTAACTACACTGAAGGAACTGCTGATCTGCAATTGTTGCAAATGTTGAATCTCTGCATTTAGATGTACTGGAACATTCTGCCTACTACAGATCAACTACAGGAGTGATGATTGAGACAGAGAAACATGCATGAGCGTGATTTATCAGTATGCATGTGACAGCATGTATATACTGCTCATATAATTATTATGCAAATCTGTATTTTGCAAATTTAAAAAAAAATGTTCAATAGAAGCATTATAAACAATACCAATTCATTTCTTGTTATAAGAGTAATTGTTATATAAAAAAAGACTCAGATTTGAGTCTCATACTCAGAACTGAGAAACACATTACAATTTTTAGATAATTCCATGAACAAAGAACAAAAAAAAAAAAAACAGTGACATATTTATAAATAATAATAATGAACAAAGCAATGAATTCAGAAGTTTAACTGCTAACAAAAAAATTCTAACCTCCAAAAAAACTTTTATTTGCCAATATAACCGCCATTATTTTCTAATGATTGTATTAACCTTTTAGCCATGGATTCTGTCAGTTTTTACTGTGATTGTGCCTAATTTGTGATGAAACAACCAAGACAGATGCGCACAGACTGTTCAGTGATGATACTGCTTTCATTGTCTGTAAATTGCCCTTCATAGGAAGGCCCACAGGTTTTCTATTGGGTTCAAATCAGGCGAGCATGCGGGCCAAGTCATCATTTTGACATCTTTGAACCCTTTCGCTGGTCAGCCAATCTCTGGTATACTTGGATGCATGAGATGGAGCATTGTCTTGCATCAGTATCGTGAACCTTTTGAATGATTCTGGCATCTTCTGGTACCACTGCTTGAGGAAGGTGTCCTCCAGAAACTTGCAGTAGTTTTTGGAGTTAATTTTCAACCCATTTTCCACTTGAAATGGTGCAACTAATGCAGTGTCAATAATTCCAGCCCATAACAAAATCCCCCCCCACATTGCTGACATTTTAGTCAAACTGGTGTGTGATGTAGGTCAGCAACCCAGCCATGGACCCACCCATGAAGTCGATCCAGTGTCACTCTTATCTGTCCACAAAAGCCTTGAAAAATCCGTCTTCATGTATTGTTTTGTGTTTTTTTTTTAATTTATTTAAAGGAGGCTGTTTTTCTGCCCTTCTGACCTTGCCAATCATGCAAGGCACATCTTTTGCAGAGTACAAGGAGTTTGCAAGTCTGAAAGATGGTGGCATTTGAAGCTAAAGAATTCCCAGATACTTCCTGTTTAATTCTTCTCGAGTCTCTTGTTAATATCCATATTTTCTTCTCAGCATGTTTTTTGCGTCTCATTGGTCTCACACTCATAAATCTTTTGATTGTGCGGCGATCATGGCTCAAAATCTTTGCAATTTCAATAGCTTTGTAGCCCTCTGAAAGCCACTTAACTATCCTTGTCTTTCATTTTCTGCTACGTCTCCTTTTCAGCCCATTTCCCCAGAGGCAAAAATCTGCCTAATAATTATGAACACCTGAATTTAAGGCATTTCTCACTTTAAGCCACACCCTCTCTCAATAAAGCAATTAAGTCACCTGAAAATATTTACACTAAGTGCATAATGAAGCTGATATGGTTTTTAGTTGAAAAAATGTTCTTGGAGATTATTTTTCATTAGAATATAAACTTGCACAATAATTATGTCCCCAGTGTTTGTAGGTCACAAAAATATTACTTTCTTACTGGTTATCTTTTCATGTAGGGCTGGGCGATATATTGATAAATTATCATTTTGCAATATGACCATTCATACCATCAGCTAACTGTATATCATAATGTAGCATGATATGTAGAACTATCTCAGGTGACACATGGAAAAAACAGGGCTTTATTATATTTAGGGCAGTATTGTTTTCATAGTATAATATATATCGTGATAAATATCGTTATCATGAAAATGTCAGGAAAATATTGTGATATAATTTTTATCGCCCCGCTCTATCGAAATAGTGATGTATATCAGTAGCAACTGATATGAAAAAAATTATATATATTTAGATAAGATATTTCTTCCATATCACCCAGCCCTATTTTCTTGGAAACCAAATTGCATACATTTAGAACACAGTTAGGGGTAGCTATGATGACTATTAAGATCAGATCCATCATGTTCTATAAAACATTAAGCCTATGATGCTGGATAAAGGGGCATGCTATAGTTTGTGCATACCCAATAACTCAACCAGATTGGATGGGGAACACGTGTTTGTGTGTGCGTGTATGTGTATATATATATATATATATATACATACATACATACATACATACATACATACATATAGAGAGAGAGAGAGAGAGAGAGAGAGAGGGAGAGAGAGAGAGAGAAACAACAGTCCATCATTACTTTAAGACATTT
>JAQQZU010023972.1:0-12846 GCA_030068025.1 Parauchenoglanis punctatus | reverse complement strand
GTAAGAGCCGGCTCTTTTAAGGGAGCCGAGCCAAAAGAGCCGAATCTTTGAAAAGAGCCGAACTTCCCATCACTAGTTTAGGTTAATTAAAAATGTCAGATAAGTCGATTTGCAGTCTACTGTGAGTCAGTAACATGTTACATGAAAGGTTCCTACGTAGGGCCTTTATAACACATCCATGAACATTTTATGGCACAACTCGTAGGGTGACGTGACTTTGATGGTTTTCAAACCTGTTGTAAAAACATTTATAAAGGCTTGAGACTCTTCTAACTGACATGTCAGCCTTATGACATTTTTATGAATGCTAAATTGTTTACCTGTTTACTTTGAGCACATAAATATTTGATGCTAGTATATTTGGTCTTGGCAACATTATACGGAAACTCATTATATGGAAGTTCTGCCAGAGTGTGTCGACGGTCAAGGCTACACTACTGATACATCGTAAACGCTTTGATGTCATCTCAATAGAATTATGTAGTGTTAATGAATGTGTTATAAAAGCCCAATGTAGCTACCCTTCAAATAAATTGCCACCAGTTTCTTAAAGTTGATGGAACAATTCACATTTTTATAAGCATCACTACCACAAAATGGTCCAAGCTGTGATGACGATCCGAATACTCATACTGCCATACTATATAGTATGAAAAAATCAGTAAGCCATAACTGTAGTGTGTCCGAGTTGGGGCCTATTCAAAATTCTGCTTATAGCAACAGATCTGAGCACTGAGCGTCCTGTGTGAAGAGAAGAGCACAGGAATTGTGGGGTTTTGAAAGCAATGTTATACCATGTGGAATGGTTAGTGTGTAAAGAATGATTTGTAGATATCCTTCTGGCAAAACTGATTACCCAAAAGACCTGTTCGGTTAGAAGAAGTTAGGTAAACGTTAGCTTAGTGTTACCATTCTGATGTTTCTCTGTCAGTTCACAGTTAGCATGTGTGTTTGCATGTGTGCAATATTAGCATGTGTGTTTGCATGTGTGCAATGTTAGCATGTGTGTTTGCATGTGTGCAATGTTAGCATGTGTGCAATGTTAGCATGTGTGTTTGCATGTGCTTGTGCCGTTTTTGTTGGTTTGCAATTTTGCTATAACTTCAGCACGCTAATTGGTGTTTCTGTTGGTTCACAGTTTATAATGTTAACACGCGTGTTTGAAGGTGCTTGTAACTAATGCTAGCTTATGTCTGTTGCATCTGGTAGTGTACTGGTTCAATATGGTGCATGTTAATGCTGCACATGGATTATTATAGCAATAACTTAGTGAATTTGGATGAATGAAAGATGAGGTCATTAGTTAGTCATTAGCAGATGCTGGTTAACATTTTGTAATGGAGTTAATGTAAGTGCAACTGCTGTTGAGCTAACAGTTTTATATGCTTTGCTTTTACAGGTTCTTGTGAAGATGCAGTGGGAGTGTAAGTATTGTGAGATTATATGTGAGAAAAGGGGATACCTATTAAAACATTACATGAAGGCTAGAGTAGAACTGTACCATTTCCTTGTTTAAACAAAGAATATTTATGCACATTTAACTCCGCTAATGCACTCAAGGTTCACTTATCTAAGAGTCACCAGAAAGCCCAGGATGCACAATTGTGTGAAGCTGCTCAAATAAATGTTTACTGTCAGTTATGTGATTTTTCTGCATCCTGCACAGAAGCGGCTTTTTTCACTCACCTGTGAAGTACGCATTAGAAAGTCCAGTGTCCATATAAAGGATGTAATTTCATATTAATGTGTACTCAACATTTAATGCACTTAGAAGTAAAGAGCACAGAAAAGACAATTGGAGGGTGTTCAGGCCAGATGTAGCCTCCATATGCCTCCAGATGACACAATTGCTTTAGAGGACAGTGAGGATTCCAGCAATGATCTAGCTTCATGATCTAGGAACACAGTTGGAGCATAACCTAGCAGCTCTTTTTTAAAAGATGTAAATCATCTTTCATATTCCAGAAAGTTTTGTACAAGAAGTCATACGGCAGTTTTTACAGATATGTGAATTGTCCCAGCCTCTGCTGCATAATTCAGTCAAGGACATTGTGAAAGAGCACACAGATATAGATGATTCAGCTGTGAGATAGTTAGTCAGGGCTGACTCAGAGAGCAACGTTATAATGAGATTTTGTGGAAAGGATGGCTCCTTATCAACCACCTAAAGGGAAGCAGCATATGTGATCAAAAACTTGTGGTTATGCCACAGTGGTTATACCAGTGGTGGATATTATTGATAGAGAAATAAATCTAGTTCTGTATATGTTTCTCTAAATGAAATGCTACTGAAAATGTTGAAGAGGGCAGACGTTTCCTCTTCCACTACAAACGCATGTGCCACGTGAGTGAGTACAGTACATACAGAGATGGTTCATACTATAAAGAAAATGACCTCCTTAAGGGGGGGTTTCAAAATCACTATTGGACTTTACACATACGAATTTGAGTGCAGTGAATAGGGGGGTAGCTTGTGTGCCATCAAAATATAGGTCCACACTCCACTCCATTCAGCTTGCTCTTTGATGCAAAGCCTCTGATGTAAAAGAATATGGCTATGCTATATTTATGAACATTTATGAAAGGCACAGTGTTCTATGTGGCTGATGATAATTCGAGTGCTCATTCATTCACTGCAAAAAACTGAAAACTTTATTTGAGGAGAAAATCACTTAATAATAGTGAAATTATTTTGCTGCATAAAATAATTTGACTTGACAAGACATCTTGCAATAAGTTGGTTCCAGTCTAGGTTAGGTTTAATAATCACAGATTTGGTGTCTTGTAATCTTATAATTGGAAATGCTAGATCATTTAGACTATATTCAACATATATTAACCTGCTAAGGTGCCATTTTTTGCAGTGTTGGGAGGATTCTTTGAGAGCTTTGCAGTGGACTTCTGCAGGTTCTGCATGGCGACACGGAGCAAGATCCAAGACTAGGAGATATGTTCAGGGACATTTGTGTCCTGAACTAAAGACACTAACAACTGGCAGGAGCCGCAGGATCCTACTGTGGCTAAACAATATGGTGTGAAAAGAGAATGTGTATTGTCTGACAGTCTGGAGCACTTTCATCTTGTTTGTGGCTACCCTCTGACATCCTGCATGACCTTTTGGAAGGCATTGTTCCTATTGGGTTATCTCTCTGCATTTCAGATCTGATTTCTAAGAAATATTTCACTTTAGCAACACTGAACCATGCTATTAAAACTTTTTCATATGCTGCTCTACCAAAGGGACCACAGCTGGAACTGGCCATGAGAACTAATCGAGGCTCTAATCAGACTGCTCCCACTTCTCATTGGCCATAAAGTACCTGAATGGGACAATGCATGGAACATCCTGATGCTCCTCAAAGACATTGTTGTGTTGGCTGTAGCAACAAGGCACAGTGAAGAGTCAGTACATTTCCTGAATTACAAAGAGTTAGAGAACTGTTGCAAATGAAATTCCCTGATTTCAGATTATGTCTAAAACTCCACTTCATTGAGGATCATCCTGAGATGATTAAGGCATTCAGTCCACTTTCAGATGTATGGACAATGCACTTTGAGGGAAAACACAAACTCTTTACACTGGCTGTAAAGCGTCAGAAATTGATGGCTTACTGTTTAGACACAAGTTCATTTTTCAAGCCCTCAGTTGAAATGGACAAGGTTACTAAAGCATCGATCACATCTTACCCTGAGAATGTCCAACAAATTTTCTGCCAGAGAGTTCCTCAGCTTGCAACAGTTGTTTTTGCATCATCAGTCATCGCAGATGGAATTTGATATTGTGCTGATATGATATTCTCTGTTGGTTCCTGCTCAGGCCTCTCAAATTTAAGCAGTTCCAACAGACTATGGCAATGAACACAGAGATCCTGAGGCCTGCATGGTACCATGAGAATTTCAGATCTTTTGAGCTCTGCAGCAGCACCATCCCCTCTCTGTGTGTGGTTCAACTAAAGGAGCTGAATAATGTTTTCCCTCTTTCAGCATATGGTTTTGGAGATGATTTAATAGAGACCCTCAGGTGTTATATTCTGTGTTAAAAAGCCACAAGTGTGATTGCTGCAATTAATTCAAGCAACATGGCTCCTGATGGAGTCTAAATGTAGGTCTAAATAGTCATATTTTGCAGCTTTCTTAAGCCTGACACTTGCACGACAGTGGTGGCACGCAGAGACCCGCATTGTTGCATGCCAATGAGAAAGTGTGATTGGAGCTTAGTGGGGCTTTGTATCAAGTGTGTGTGCATGGCAGGAGTTTTGAAATGTTCAAAAATTTGGCATGACAAAATTTTCGTGCCAGTGGCGCAACTATGCACAACATATTGGCAACAATTGTGTGTAACTGAGTGTCACGGCTTGCCATTGGGCATAGTGTTCTGCAAGACATGCAGCGGCATGCAGTGGCTCTCCAAAAGTAGTGGCATCGTTTTTGTCATGTAGGAACAAGGCTTAAGTGTGAATGCGTGGCTTCTTCATTAGCATTCCAAGACGTGGGCCGTCGCACCCCAAATTCCTGCACAATGACTTCACTCGTGTGTAACTATTGCGTGTGAATGAGTGATCACATTGATGACATCATCGCAACTTATGCACAAATAACGCATGCCTTTGGTGCAACTATGGCGTATTAATAATCGCCATGGCGTGCCATTTTGTGTCTTAGATGTGTCATGTGTTTGTGGCGCACCTATTTCGTAACTTATGCATAACAAATGGCACAAAATGGTGCAAAATATGCTTAACATTGCCTTTTTGGCAAGTGTTGGCATGTCAAAATGCAGACCTGTTCGTAACCAAAATTCATGCAAGTTTTGTATTTTGTGGAGTGTGGTATTAGTACTTTTACTAAAGTAAAGGATCTAAATACTTCTTCCACCACTGGCTCTAGCAACCACCCACTGATTCCCTACCAACCTCTAACAATGGCTCAGCAACCATTGAGGATATACACATTGCTAATGAGCTAATTATTATTTTTATTCCCAAGAGGATGGCACAACAGAAGATGACTTTGAGGGTCATTTTCACAGAGGCGGCTATAAGAAAGGCCACCCTGAATACGAGCCCAGCTACAGTGGAAGATTTGATAAACAAGCTTAAAGAATCACTGAGAATTCATTACAACTGCAGTTTACAACACCAAGATCCTGAATTCAGTTATGAACTATGCATTCTGACACATATTGAAGATCTTCCAGAAAAGTCAATAGTCATCCCTGTACTTGAGCTGGTACCTTTCTCAACATCTGATGAAGTTTTGAGTGACACCCACAGTACAGCAGATACAGAGATCCTCTCACATTCATTGCAGGAGCAACAGACACAGTGGCCAGAACTGTTTGATATCCCAAGTTTTCCTGTTGATGTAGAATATAGACTTAGGCAAGCAGATCTACTGTATCTTAGGGAAGGAACACACATTAAAGTATCAAAATATCTAAAATATGAGATCCTTGAAAGATTGGCAGGAAGCATGAATAGCTACTCAGCATACCCTAATAACATGTTGGACTGAAAGGATGGTGGAACGTTGGCCTGCTCTTTTCACAGAACATCAGGCATGTTCAAGAGAGTTAATGCTTTTGCTTATCTAGCTATATTTCTATCATTACTTAATGCCATTATTTGATGTCTCTGGATATCTCTTTGTAATTTTGGCTTAATTTATTCCATTTGCCCAATTAATCGTCAAGGCCCATATGAGAATGTATGGTGGGCAGGATATTGGTCAGATGTAGTTGGTACAACAAGGAGGCTAATTATTGGACAAAAGACTTACATTTCAAATCCAAAATGACATTCATGGGTGTTTTTCCTCACTACTTTGCAGGCGCCTTAGCTGCCCCATGTCTCAGTCTGTGCTCAGTTTGTTGTTGTTTTTTTCCAGCAGTAAGTTTCTTAATACTGAGGCAATCAGTTAAATTGTTGTATTTACTGATAGACACAATGGTAGAGAAGTCAGAAAGACAGCTAGTTCTTCTGAGTCATTTGGATGTTTTAAATAATATACATATTAAATGAGATTAAGATTCAGTATTTGACAGGTTTCAAGTTTCTATTATTCAGTAGTCACCATTTTTTTTTACTGTGAAACTCTTTTCCCACATATTTAAATCTCTCCAGTCATAACATTCTGTGAAAATAATTCCCTGTAATGGAGTCAGCAGCAGCACGCTGTAATTAAAACGTTATGAGCCAGATAGGCTTACATGTATTTCTATGTTTGTTTGCTAATGGTTTTTATTCTGTTTTATTTATCGAAGAATATGTCGGCCTAATAAGCAGACTACATTTAACACTATCTATCAACTATTTCTATTCACTGCTTCCATGTTCACCACAGTTTTTACATGAACGGCTTGATGGCTTGAACTGTCCAATAGGAGGAACTTGGCAAAGGCAGGTAGCTGCTGTAGAGTAGTGTGAGAAGTAACTTTACCTCTGATTCTAATGTCTTGAGTATCAAAGATAACGACTGGCAATTCCACCATTAAATGAGCGTGACTGGCCATGCAGAGCTGCTGAGGGCAGTATTGAGATGCACACGTGCTACAGGTAGAATGCAGAAGAAACAAGATGAGTAGGAATCATTTTGTGCAGTGTGTTCTACTTTGATCGCCTCACGCAGCCACCCCAACCCATTATTTAGACTTGAAATGTAAAACTCTGCATTTCCTCTGTATTTTAGGTGTACATACAGTTCAACAGGATTGTGGGTAAGAACCTCAAGAGGACAACCCCACCGACTTCTACAAAGCAGGCTTTGTAAATACCCTCTTACTTTCTCAAAGAGTATCAGAAAGGACCATTATGGCCAGGAATAATATTGAATTTTCTCCATTATTTGATAGTTCTTGTCTTCAATAAACACTGTGAGCATAGTTGTATACAATTAAAGAATAAGATATTGTTCCACTTATTACTAGTACACTGTAAGTTTATGGTGGATTTCCAACAGTATCATGTTGCATTTCATAATAACTGTAAAATACTGTTAAATATTCATCCCTTGGATGTAAATTACCAGTTAAGACCTGTCAATTATCCAATAACAGTTGAACTGTAATTTAACAGTATTTTCTCTCAAGCTGTGGAAATACGCGCTATCATCTCTTCACAAGTCCAGTCATCATCCATTAACATCATACTGATAATTCCAGGCTAATGTTTAAGTTTTGGTGTTTATTAATGTGCTCGATCATACATTTGTGAGTGACAAGAACATGAGACTGGCTATTCCTGATCTTGAATTTGGACAATACAGCTTCGGTGCGAGAGCAGTCCACGTGGAGTTCGAACCATTAAGCTTATCTCCTGATATTGGCAGTATTGTTTGTCTGCATGAACTGCTGACATTTAAGATAATATTTCATTAGGTCTGCTTCATTAAGTCAGGCTGTAAGAATTAGCGAAGCAAGCTCTGTACCCTCCGGCAGTGTTAGCTAACTATCAGCAAATTGATGCTGCTAGCTAGCTCACAGCAAAGTTAACATTTTTTTTGGACCGTTGTAAAGTTTATTCGAGGCCATCTAATTCTGTATTTGTTTAACTTCGTGATTCAGCTACTTGAAGTGCTGTTTTACATACTTAAGCTGCTGCCTAGTAGTTCAAGTAGTTCAACTACAATTAAAAAAAAAAAAACTACTTTAGTTACTTCAACAACTGCTTGAAAACCAGGACACATAATGCTTTTTAAACTGCTTAAAATACATAAAGTACTGCAGAATCTAGTTCAACTGCTATTTACACCAACATTACATTTACAGCATTTGGCAGACGCCCTTAACCAGAGCGACTTACATAAGTGCTTTGAAGTCTCCATCAGTAAATATATTCTGATTCTGGTTCACTAGGACCTGAGCTAAGAATACCAGCACACTAAAAACTCTGTTTGCAGTAATACAGAAAGGTGTCTTTTTTTTCCAAGTTAAGAAGAAATAAGTGCGAGTCCAAGTACTTTTGAAAGAGGCAGGTCTTTAGTCGTCGTTTGAAGACACCCAGTGACTCAGCTGTTCAGACGTCTAGGGGAAGTTCATTCCACCACCTCGGTGCCAAAAAAGGGAAGAGTTTAGATGCAGGTCTTCCCTGTACCCTGAGGGATGGTGGAACCAGTGGAGCAGTGCTGGAGGATCGGCGGGAGCACGGTGCAGTGCGGGGTGCGATAAGTGCTCTGAGGTAGGAGGGTGCAGGCCCATTTTTGTATTTGTAGGCAACATCAGTGTTTTGAATCTGATGCAGCAGCTACAGGAAGCCAGTGGAGGCGGCGTAGCAATGGGGTGGTGTGAGAGAACCTGGGAAGGTTGGAAACAAATCCTGTAGCTGCAATCTGGATCAGTTACAGAGCTGGAATGGAGCTCAGAGGCAGACCTGCTAGGAGTGCGTACAGTAGTCTAGTCTCGAGATGACATCAAGTACTGATTCCGCTACTGAATACATGGATTCACTTCCCTGTTCAGCACATATAACTTGGGGAGTTTTGCTGCAGGTACCTCATTTAAAATTAGCCATCCTGTACTGATATTTTCTTAACCCTCTGTTAGTAAAACTGTTATGGTAATGTAATCGGTAATGTCATGGGTAGACCGAGGTTTTATAATAATCATTATGGTGTGGCTTTACTCAGACTGAAGCAGGGCAAAGTGCAGAGTGCATGTACACTCATCGGGTTTACTAACAGAGCGTTAGACTGTACTGTCTAACTAAAATATCAGTACAGACGGGATCATTTTAAATGAGTTACCTGCAGCAAAACTTTCTACCATGACTAGACTATATTGCATAACATTATCGATGGTTGTTTAATGAGAATTAAATTAAAAAATTGCCAAAATTGTGCTCTTATGTTGAATGTTTTTAGCAATCTGATGACTCATTCCACCACCTTGACATTGTGATCCTCATGAAAGTGCTCTCATCTTCCTCTCAGTCCAGCCTCAATGAAGATCATCATTGAAGGAGAAGTCGTGATGGACTACATTCAGGACCTGCCAAAAGCTATGTGCATTTTATTTGGACTTGCGTACACTCTGCATCTCAACTACCCCAGGTCTATGAAGAACACATTCCAGTTCAACAGGTGCTTCTCACGCTGGGCCATAGTGAACTGACACCCAGGATGTGATAAAGTTAACACAACATCTGTTCTTCTCTAGTCAGGTTGAGGTTTTAGAGACTTGTCTCCAGTTTTAATGCATGTCTTTGTGTGTCCAGTTGTTCATAAGGACATAGGACAAGCAGATATTGTTGAATGCTGTGCATTCATATTCCTTCTCCAAACAAGTTGGAATTGTTGCCAGTCACTCAATGCCTGTTTTACTAGTCTTTTGGTTGGCAAGTTTGTTACTTGTGCAATAGTAAGGCAAATCTTTGCAATGTTTTGTCAATAAAAAACACAAGATCATTGAAATGTATTGTTTTTCTTCCCTTCCAATCATGTTGAAACAGAATGTATTCAATACATTAATCTCAATATCAAAATAGTGTAATTAATTAAATTGCAAGAAAAGTCATTACATATATTAGCAAATGATTTTAAGTACTGATAAATAATGTTATATTTGTGATTTGGTAGATTTTTTTTGCACTGTTAAAATAGTTATTTTATACAAGCAAAGAAATAATGAATATGAACTAATGATTCTGAGTAAAGACTACTAAGGCAAACTTGTCTACTGCATCCGATTAAGGCTCGATGTTCATACAACATGACCTGTTTAGTTTCACCTCCTGTAAAGACTTGAAAGCTTTAAGGCAACAGGTTTCCATGCAATTTTCCATGCAGGTTAAGAGTGTACCGGGATGATGTACTACATTTGCAACATGCAGATGTTCCACACTACGCTATCCCATAATTCAGCGGGAGCATACGAATAAGTGAAGAAGAATTTCCCTGGGAGAAACGGCAGACGTGAAGCCAGTTGCTGTAGGGTCCAAGTGGTGTCTCTGGTGACGTACAGAAGAAAAGTTTAATATATTTAATATCCGCAAATGCAGATTTATTTATTTATTTATTTATTTATTGGCATATGTGGGTATAAGGGCAAAAAACAGGAATGATGGCAGCATAGTACATCCAAATTGTGTTACTACATTGTGGTCCCCAAACAATTATATAAACATGGTCCACACACACACACACACACACACACACACACACACGTTGCCTGGCAACACACTTCAGGGTCCGTAAAAATGAACATTAGTGATTCACAAGGACGGTGTCTCAGAGATAATGGGAATGTGCTGGAGTTAAGCATGTGCTGTTGGAGTTCTCCTCACTCGGACACTGCACAGAGCTGTATGGAGAAGTTCACGCCACAAATCGCCACTCTGACTTACCGTGCAGGAACACTGTGCAACTGAGCCAACCAGCAAGGCTCCCTGTAATTAGCCATTTGATTAAGGAGTGTAATTAGGGTTGTTTAATTACCTTGATCAGATGTTCTCCCCTGTTACGCCATCCAGGTTCCCCAAGTGGAGCACAACTCATCTTCATCTGTGCTATTAATCTGCTAACATCTTTTCATCAAGAACAACTTCATTCTGGAGTTTCACTCTGGGATCACTGAACAAGGATTCACTCTGAAACTGAAGGCTGACTGAGATCTGCTAACAGGAAGTGTTTTATTTTTTACTAAACATAAACTATAAAATAAGAATTAAAACAATAAGGCCATATTTCCCATACTCCATCAGAATTTAGTAACATAAACCCAAAACGCTTTGTTCTTATTATCAGACATCTGCAGAATAACTGAACACTCATAGGTTTATAATAATGAAATTATTATTATTATTATTATTATTATTATTATTATTATTATAAAGGAAACAATAATTAATACGTATTGCATAATAATAGATGGGGTAGTTATCAACTTATTATTTCAACATAATTTAATATAGTTAATTATGTTTAATTATATTAAACATAATTAGGTCATTTTCATTATTATGTAATTAGCAATTTTATTATTATTTTCTTTGTAATTTTCGTCTTATTATTATTTAATACATACTTAACTTATATTATTATTATTTAATTAATAATGAAATAGTAACCAGAATTAAGACAGCTTTTCAGTAATAATAATAATAATAATAATAATAATAATAATATAATAATATAACATACTATATATAATTATATAATAACCCTAACCCAACCCAGATGTCATATTAAACATTTATATTACATATATATTATATAAACATTATTATTTTGTCCCCCCCCCCCCAGGCTTCAGGGTGAAAGAAATGAAAGAATGTACAGTACAGTTACTGTACAGTTAATCTACAAACCTACACAATTGTCATCATCATTTAACCTCAGTTTCTGATTTATATCCTGCAGGATCCTACAGAGTACAGCACCAAATCTCAGCCTGCAGTTCTGTTTTATAACACTCTTAAAAGTTTACACCCCCTCACTGACATGCTGCAGTTAATTTATGTGAATGAGCCTCATTAAGGTGTATAACGACTCTTCGTCTCGAGCAGTTCATTGCTGCGAATCACTGGGACGCTTGGTAAAGTCTTTAGAGGTGAATTTACATGATGTTACAGCTTGTGTAAAACCCAGCACATTAAATGCCTGTGTTGGTAAGGGGATGCAAACTTTTGCACTTAGCTGTATATCCTCATTTGCAAGTTCTTCTCTTTCGTGGTTATTTTTTTCACTACAAGATCTGAGTTAATGCTCCAGTCTATTTGTTTAAAACAAATACTCTCCAAACACCAGTTTGTATGATTGATTTAAAAAGACTGTTTATAAGCATCTAATAGGTTTACTAATGGTTTATTAATGATTAATTAATGAGCAATTCATGAATAACTGCATACATTCTAAATTACATTTTAAATACATTTACATCATGTACTAATATCGAGGTATCAGCTTAAACACTTTGAAATAAAATGTAACTTTTCTTAGAAGTTAATAATAAAGGCTTTCCTAATTTAATATCAATTTTATTTTTAATTTACTATTAAATGAGCTGGATCTGAGAAAGGCTGCAATTGTGAATCTGTCTGCCTTTTAAATATTTATAATATTTTTAAACTGCTTACTTAGTGCAATAACTAGCCATCTTTAATTTATTAAATGACATATTAATTACTTTTAAGAAGTTTATTAACCTGAAATCACACCTGAAATTAAAATGTACCAAACAACACAACACAACAGAAAGATAATTAGAAAATCTCAGTCATGCATTAATCGCTTTTTATATGTAATAAGGAAGTTAGGGAGTGAATATCAAGCTGGGTGAGATGGTGTACCAATGTGAGCAACCCATCGTGTGTGTGTTAGATGATTACAAACTGCTCCATTAGAGGGCAGATCAGAGCTCAAATGTCCCTAGCCATCAGGTTTCCATGGTGATGTATAAAAAGTTTAATGATATCCAGATAACTATCCTTCGAACGAGAATGGTCTCATATTAAGACTTTTATTAAATCATATAAAACCTATAATTATAATAGTGAAATTGGTTAAAGTTAGTACTAAAAACCTAAACTTGTTCATTAGGGTCTGATCCATCCACCATCTTGTGTATGTGTAGGTAGTAGCATGTACTGTATAACCCCAGAGATATAACTAGCTTTATCTAGCTTAGCAGTATTATGTATTTTTACTTAGAAATGTGGCTCAAATCTCTTCCATAACACTGCATAACAGTTTTTTTGAAAAGTCTTGCTTCCTGAAAAGTTTTTGCTGATTTTGAAACCCTTACTGGGGTGCACAAATATAGTTTTGGTTTTACTGTATCACGTAGGAACTCTGAGAAATGGACATTTATATGTTTACTGACAATAACGTATTTAGTCACGTTTATGTTTCGCA
>JAQQZU010023971.1:0-12846 GCA_030068025.1 Parauchenoglanis punctatus | reverse complement strand
CCACAGCTCCGGTTAGCCGCCTCAACAATAGAGGCACAGAACATGGCCCATTTGGACTCAATGTCCCCCACCTCCCTTGGGATGTGGTCGAAGTTCTGCCGGAGGTGGGAGTTAAAACTACTTCTGACATGTGCTTTCTCAGATTCTTTTTATTTTTTAATAAATTTGCAAAAATCTCAAGTAAACTTTTTTCATGATGTCATTATGGGGTGTTGTGTGTAGAATTCTGAGGAAAAAAATGAATTTAATCCATTTTGGAATAAGGCTGTAACATAACAAAATGTGTAAAAAGTGGGTCTTAGAAGGTGTAAGAGACAGAAAAGGTAGCCAAATAAGTGAATTAAAAGTATGAGTAAGAATTATAAAGGGAGAAGTTTCTTGGAGTTACATTTGATGAGTTTATGTGAAGAAATGGGCAACTTAATTACAAATCACAAAGTATAAGATTGTAATGCTAAAAGGAAAAAGAAAAGGAAAGTGGAAGAAGAGGTACTGAGTTTGTTTAAAAAAACAAAAGAAAAGGGAAAAGACCCAAAAAAATTTAAGATCTTTGAAAAGCCACCCCATATGCAGAAGGTAACCCAGTGGTCAAGGACGCAGGTGGTCAGTTTCCAGTGATTAAGTTGTAGCAATAGAAGGTCAGATTAAGGCAGAGGAGAAAGAGGAAAGGCAGGAAGCATCTAGAAAAGCATCAAGAAAGAAGCACGGAGGTGTCCGAGCCAGAGTAGAGAAGAGTCCTCTCACGCATCAATCAGGAGAAGGTAGACACCAACAAGCAAGGAGTGAAAGGCCAGGATGATAGTCTCATCAAAATCATAGATTGTTATCAAGAAGTGAGAAAGGCTCTCAGAGGCATGCAAGAACAAACTGAGAAAAGAGAACTGAGGAAGGAAGCTGACAGGAAACAGATAGAATTTAAATTAGAACAATACAATAAAAGCCTAGATGAATCTGTGGGCAGGATAACTGACTTAGTAGATACATTTGACAAGACACACAGAAGAGTCAGAATCGGAATATGGAGAAGAACAAGGTAGTTATATAACGAGAGCTATTTATGAAGAAGATTATGAAAGTAGAGAGGTTTTAGAAAAAGAATCTTCTACAGAGAAGGCAAGTGACATGCTGGAAATGGAACTCAGTATTGAAGATAAGAACTTAAAAGAAACAAAACTTAAGGCAGTTAAAGTGAGAAACAAAGAAACAGCAAAAAGGAATGCAAGTAAAGCTGAGGCCAAGAGAGTCACTAAGAAGACCAATCCGATATGCAACTGAACTTCCAATTCTAATTAAAGGCAGACAGGCTCAGTATATTCCTAGGTAGATGCAGGAGCTTGAGGGATTGGCAGTGGCCCTACCCAACATTCATGAAGGATGTAATTGCTTCTTGAAAGAATTTGAAGAACGCACAATTGAAAGATGCTAGCCCTAAGCAATTTAAAGGACTTACTGGCACATGTCATTGGGCAAGCAGCTATGGAAAATATACCAATCAAGGCTGGAATGATGGATGGGACAGATTTCAACCCTTAGCATCCCAGACTGTGGAAGGCCCTAAGGGATGAGTTTCCAACAAAAGTTAAGCTGAAAAACCTGAAGGGGGATCCTCTAGGTGAAACTGAGAACCCAGCTGCATATATTCACAGACTTAAAAAAGAGATGGGAGAAGGAAACTGATGACTGTCCTGAAAACAACTCCTTAATGAAATCACTTTTCCTCACAACTGTTTTGGAGGGGCTCCCAGATCTTGTCAGAAAGACATTAGAGGATGTGGTGGGGATTAACACCAAGAGCCCTGAGGAGCTCTGTGAACATGTGGTGCATGCAGTGGAGAAGCACAGAAAGAGTGAGCAGAAACTCAGAGAACAAAAAGAGAACTTATGAGAAAGGTGGCACAGCTACAATTTGGGCAACTGTCTGGAAAAAAGAAAAAGACTGAGAAAGTCCAAGCTCCTTTGGTAGATGAATCTGCTGTACCGGTCCCTAACGCACCACTTCTACCACCACAAGTAACTCCTCAACATGCCCTATGCTATGACCACATCTCCTGCTCTTATAATACAAGTTTATACGCAACCACAGAGGTTTCAAAATGGCAAGCCTGGCGCAAGGGGGAGAGGCAGGGCCCAGAAGCAAAGAGTTGTAGCTGGAGTTTGCTGGGGATACAATCAGCCTGGGCATAACAGAAGGGATTGTCAGACAAACCCATGGCAAGCTCCTGAAGGACAAGGGGGATGGTCCCCTGGCAATCTCCTCAAGGTCAAACTCAAAATAATACACTTGGTACAGTTAATCCTTGGGCAGTGCCAAATCATGGTTACTAGGGGTGCCTAAAGAATGCTATTGGGGAGGGACTGCTTCCATTAACAGCTACAGGAGCTGGTCAACAGCCAACATTATTAATTCAATTGGAAGGTAGGTCTACACTTTTGATGGTGGACACTGGAGTAACTTATGTAACTAACACTTATTTAAGTCCAAAATATGCTTCTCACCTCCCCAGGTCAAGCAAATTTGCCAAGACAATAGTATTCTCATGACAAGTGCAGTTAATTCCTATGACAGGTCCAGTAAGCCTAAATGCTAAAAATAAAACCGTGAAAATTCCAATTTTAATATCAGAACATTAAAGAGATGAATTGTGTAAAATGGGACTTCAAATTTGGTCTACTCCAGAAGGTGTGTATGTAGATGAACTGAGAATAAATCCTCAGATGGTTATTTTAGCCCAAGTAGCTAACATTTACTGGTTGGGAGAAAGTAGAGAGTCAGTAAAGAGTACACTGGACAAGTGGGGAAGATTTATTGAGGCACAGTTCACACAAGCTAGAAAGTCTAGATTAGACTATCATTCTACATTAAAGTTGGATAAGGACAGAGATTCTGAGTTTGAGGAACATTATCAGACAGCCACAAAAGGTAAGCAGGTGGAAATTGTCTCAAAGTTCATAGTCATAGGAAAGGAGGGAGCAGCTATGCAGGTGGAAAGTAACAGCTTTAGTAATGACTGGTATTGTGCGCCAAATGCAAGACCACATGTAACATTGTTGATAAATAGAGGATTTGATTCCAAAGACCTTGGTCCAATGATTAAAGAAGCTGATACTGTTTGTTGATACTTTTGAGAATTTTTTGTTTGTTTTTGTCTGTTTGTTTTTTTACTTTTGAGAAGTCCATTATGCTTATGATAAAGCATCAGTTTTAACTATGGGGTATTCAGTGATTATTTATTTTCACCACAGGATTATTGAAATGCTTGAGAATAATAGGTTAGTTCTGACTCAGGCCCCTAGCCTCCAGTATCTGACCTTGCTTACTTATCCAGATATTACATTGAGAAGATGCACTACTGTTAACCCAGCAGTTGATTCCATTCCAATATGAGGGGAAGCCTCATGAGTGTGTAGCAAATCACTGACATTTTTAAGGCTAAGGTCAGACTTGGAATCCAGCCCAGTAAAAGATTCAAATGTAACTTATTTTGTGGACGGTTCATGCTTCAGAGACCACCTTGGAAATAATGCAGGTCATGTTGTAATTCAAAGAGAACATGATGGGTCTTTTATTACAGTAAAGGCTGAATATGTCCACAGCCATGCTCAGTCCAGTTGGCTAAGTTAAAGGCCTTAACTGAGGCCTGCATACTAGGAGATAGCAAAATTGTTGAAATGTATACTGACTGAGCTTATGCCAATAGTGTATGTCACCTATTTGGAGCTGTGTGGAAGCAAAGAGAATTTAAGAAAACATATGGCACACCCATTCAAGATCTAGGTCAGATGACGGAATTAATGAAGGAAATGATTTTGTTATTAAATGAAATAATGCAGCAGACGAAGCAGCTAAGCAAGCATCCAAGTGTAAAGTCCCAATGTTGGCACCTCTAGTGACAGTGGAGCCCATAACAACTTTAGATGGCCTAGTGGAAATGCAGGCCCATGCTGCTATTCATGAAAGACTTATGTGGCATCAAAGGGGGACCACTCAAGATAGAACTGGTCTTTGGTGTTCACATGAAAGACTAATTATTGCCCCATTGTCTTTAATTGGCATACTGATTACTGATGCACATGGTTTGGATTATTGTGCAAGAGGTGAGGTTGTGAGAAAAATTAAGAAGCAGGGATATTGGTCTCCATACTTGCAGACAATGGTTGATCCTTGATGGTTGAAAAGGAACTACAACTTATTTGGGATATGTACCAGTACCAGAGGGACCATTTAAACATCTGGTGATTGATTATGTGGACATGGTCAAGAGCATTCAAGGAAAACCGTACATGTTGGTGGTAATTGATCGTTTTAGCAGATAGGTGGAAGCAATTCTGTCAAAAGTTCAAGGAGCTGGAACAGTAATTAAGTATTTGACTAGAGAAGTAATTCCAAGTTTTGGCATTCCATCAGAAATAAGTTAAGACAATGGTTAAGCTTTTATTCAGAAGACAGTGAAGGGAGTGCTACAGCAGTTATTAATTAAACAAAGGTTGGGCTGTGTGCACCATACCCACTCTCAAGGAATTTTGAAAAGAGTAAATGGAACCTTAAAAGCAAAGTTGTTTAAGATCTGTGCAATGACTAAGCCAAATTGGGTGGATGCATTACCTTTGGCTCTGAAGTCTTATCGCATGCAAGCTAACATAAATATGCACCTAACCCTGCATGAAATGCTTACAGATCGACCCATGTCTGTGCCACATTTAAGAGGACCTTATAAAGGACTCTCGCTGTAACAATTGCAAATGGAGCTGAGAGCTTATATGAGGAAACTAACAAAAAGCCATCTATTTACAGGAAAAGAGAAGAGTACCTGTACCTGAGGAAGATCCAGTGAACCCAATTGCTCCAGGCGACAAGTTATACCTCAGAGTGTTCAGGAGGAAGTGGAATGAGCCCAGGAGAGAAGGTCCCTACACAGTAGTAAGAGCCACACAGCCCACAGCCAGTCAGATAGACAGTAGTACTACTTGGTATCACTTTAACCACTGTACTAGAGTGTCTAGACAGGTGTTTTCCAGATGACCAACAGGAATGTTATGAGACCTTTAGTGACTCTGAGTCAGGTGAAAGAGAAGAAACTTCAGGGGAGCAACAAGGAGAAATGCCAAGATGAGTGGAGCCTCAAGGTGAAGCAGGACAAGAGGAGGCGACAGCAACAGGAGATGCTGCTGGCTTGGGTGATTATAGCGTGCCTGGTCCTGATGTTGCTCCTAGCAGTGGTGAGGATGTGCAGCTGGATTCCAGCTCCTTCCAAACAGAAGGAGGTCTGTAAGAATTCAACAGGATCAACATTGAAGATATACACCAGTCACCTCCAAGCAATATCTTGAATCCAGACCATGAACTCAACACGCCTGAGGGACCACCACAACAGGAGTGATGACATTCCAATCAAAAGTCAGATAAGTAGCTATCACTATTAAGATATCACACAGATAAGTAGCTATCACTGTTTTAGCAGCAGCAGAAGGGAAAGTGCCATTGGGACAAAGGTTGGAAGTGATTTATAGTAAGCTGGACACAGAACTTGGGCGTACTGTGTGATATTAAAGTGAAAGAATTGAATAAAGGATGAGCTGTAAATGCTAAATGTGAATACCAGTAGGGTGAAGATGAAGCTGAAGTGTGTTAGTAATCATTGTCTGAACATAGTGTCAGAAAAATTGATGGACGTTGTTCAAGCAGCAAAATTAATGAGTGGTTTAGGATACATTGTGCACAGAGGCAAGAGGACCTTGAGAACCAGATTACAGATATAGGAGATTGGAATTGGGAAAAAGAATGGGGAAATTCTTGGTTTAAATGGGTGTACTACACAGCTACAGAGCTGGATAAGACTGACTGTTTAATGTGCCCTAATTCCCCACTAACAAAATTGTATGTAGTGCTAAATCCACATACATATGAGGAGTGTGTAGAATTTAATAGACAGTTTTGTCATTTACCAAGAGCAAAGCGTCCCTATTGCTAGCAGAGTGTTTGTCATTTCTTGGTCACCCTGATTATCAGAAACATTTTAATGCAACAGGGTGGGGAGACTTTTACAGAAAAATGAATGTGAGAATAGCCCCAACTCATAGAGAAACTCCAGATAGTTACTTGATGAGCTGGAACACCAGCTATGAGTGCTTTGTGAGAACCGTAGGTACAAATGACTTACCAGGTGTGATGTAACTTGGCTCTTAGAGCCAGGATCTGTATGGAGTAAAATAAAGTAAGGAGCAATTAAAACAGGAAAAGGACAATGTGATACACTTTAGCACCATGTAAAGATCAGATTAAGGTGTTGCCATTGACTGCACTTTATGAAGATCAGAGCAATGCTGTGGCAGACTTGTGGATATGTGGAGGAAAAAGACTTAGGATGACTTTACCAAAGAACTGAAAAGGAGTTTGTGCTAGACTAAGAGCCATACAGAGAGTTTCAATCATAAAGGGGACAGATTCTCTGAATGAGGACAGTAAGTCTAAAAAGGTGAAAAGAGAATACAAACCAGATCCTAATTTTATTTGGACAGCATAGGACAACCCAGAGGCATTTCAGAAGAGTATAAAGCTGGAACTGAGGTTAAAGCAGGCTTTGAGTCTATTTTTATTTGGATAACCATGAACAAAAATGTAGTGTGGATAAATTACATATACTATAATCAACAGAGATTTATTAACTACACAGACTCTGCTCTTAGAGCATTGATTAAGCTGGTAGATGCCACGAGTAAAATGACATGGCAGAATCGACAAGCATTAGATTGGTTGTTAGCTGAAAAGGGAGGAGTATGTATGATGTTTGGAGATCAGTGTTGTACCTTTATTCCTAACAATACAATGCCAGAACAGTCATTTACAAAAGTGATGCTCGAGCTCAGTGATTTAAGAGACGAGGTGAAAGATAATGCATGATATTGCAGGAAGAGATCAACATGCTTGGGATTAGTTTGACTTGAATTTGGGAAAATGTGGAGCTATGTTAGCCAAGATTGGAATAGCAGTAGTAGTTTGTCTAGTGTGCCTGGTAGTGTGCTGTGTGATTCTGGTCATTAAAACATCAATCACTAAGACTGTGTCTGGACAAATGGCAGTTCTTAGTGAACCTGCCATTACTGAGTATCCCTGGTCTGCAGTGCGTAAATTGCTGGAGGTTGAGTCGATGCGTTCAATAGTTGTTATGGCAGAAGAGCCATTATATGAGTTTATTAGGCATATGCATGCCAGGGCTAAAGATCAAGAACTAGTTGAAGAGACTAGCAGTGAAGCTGAGATTGTAGGGGGCAGCAGTGAGAGTGGCAGGGAAGTTGGAAGGAGATTCATCCTTAGTGACTTGTCCACTGAAACTGACAATGAAACTTATACTGATGCTGATGATGAATTGGACAGCAAAGAACCTAGTGTGCATGAAAATGTTAAGAAGTAATGCTGATACATAATTTGTGTAACATGTAATCAATGTTTTGCTTTGAATCAAGTAGTTAGGTGACAATGTAGTCATAAGTAATCTAATGTAACTGTATACAGTCTCCTGTCTGACTCTATGTGCCACTGTGCTGCACCACTAGCACATCAGATGGTTAACACCCTCTTGCTCTGCGTTGTGTCTACCAAGAAAGGACTCAGATTTGGACATCATCCAGCTGCTCTTTATTTATATCTGTGTACAACAGATGAGTGCATACGAAACAAAATGACTGTCTCTCTCTCTACCGACTGCTCGCTATCCCCAGCATGCAGCCCGCGAACTGAGGATAAAACTTCCACTTGGCGCAAAATGACCATTACTGTGAGATGTTAATTTCAAAATAAAAGTTACAGCAGAGGAAGTACAAATAGTTAAAATAACCAAAATACAATACAACCAAAAAAAGGGAGAGAAGTATATTTTATGTGAAATGGTAAGAAGTAAAGAGGCACTTTTTTCATCCGTTACATTCACCTCTCTCAAAATTTCACTAAAATACTTCGAACTGGTTGACATATCCTTAAACTGACACAGGGTCATCAAGAATCTAATCCTTAGTTTCTTTCAGCAAAGAAGCTACCTGAATAAGAGGTTAAGAATAATTCAAAGTAGATCAGGTTCTGAGCATTCTTAGAACATTATGGTGCCTTGTACATCATAAAATACCCTACTTATATTTAACTCAACCTCAGTCAACATTACAAAATTAAGTGAGTCATTCAAAACTCAAGAGAATTATACCTCAAGAGAGATATCCACTCAAAAATCTTAGTGAAAAAACTCCTTGAAACCTTACTAACAGAACTCGGAAACTCTAAAGGTCTCTGTGACATGGACTCTATCAGATGACTGACTTTCTTCACTACTCTACCCGTACAAGTCACTACACCCGGCACATCTGTTCGAGTTTGTGGCTGGAAACTAGGGATTACCAGCAGATCCGTACACTGAACTGTGTCTGGGCCTTTTGATCTTGAATCTTGGGCTAAGTTAATCTCCCCTAGACTGCGTGTGAAAGACCCGTCTCGATCATGCACTTTTAGCTGAACCCTGGCCACCACCAAATCGAACACTGCTACTCCCCCTGCTGGTGACTGGCCTCCCGCGATCTCAGAATCACACTTCGGCCCTGCATTTGTCCACTCTGCAGAATTTTCAATTTCAGAAGTACTCGACATGTCACAGTCCCCCAGCTCATCTTGCAGGCTTATTTCATGGTCTTGCTTGCTCCCTTGTTCACTCAGGGGATGTATTGGCAGAAAACTAATATCCAGCATAAGGTTACGATGCACAACCTTTCGGTTTCCATCTCCATCAATCAGCTCATACACATGAGTCTGAAGATTCAAGTATCTGATGGTATGTATATACAGTAGGATCCCACTTGTCAGTCAGTTTTCTTTTGCCCCTCTCACCCTTATTAGCAATGAGCACTCTGTCACCCACATTCAAACAAGTACCTTCGACTCTCTTGTTGTAATGCCGAGCCTGCTTGTCTTGTTCTTTTGTGCCGTGTTTCTGTGCAATGTTTGCTGCCTTATGGAGATGGGAAATCAGTGTCTTTGCATAGCTGTGATAATCCACTACAATTGGGTCATGTAACACCTGCTGGAACATTATATTGACAGGAAGCCAGGGAATATGACCAAGCACTAGCTGGAATGGGGCGTAACCAGTCGTTTCATGCGCAGTGGAATTATAGACAAAGGTCAAGGACTGAATCTGCTCTGGCCACTTATGCTTCTCTTGCAGTGGGAGGGAGCAAAGCATACTACCCAGGGTTCTGTTAAATCTTTCGGTTCCCCCATTACCCATAGGGTGATATGCCGTAGTGAGCGACTTGGATACACCAGCTAAATTTAAGATCTCTGCTAAAAGTACACTTTCAAAATAAACCCCTTGGTCATTGTGAATTCTTTCAGGGAATCCATACACAGAAAACACGGTCCCACAACTTTCTTTCAATCTGCTTTGCTGTCTGGTTTTGTCAAGGGAATGCATGGGCCAATCTAGTGAAATGATCAGTTATGACCAGAACATCAACAGACCTTTTGTTTTTTATCCTCCGCACTCCAGAAATCCAAGCAGACCAATTCCATAGGAGCAGATGTCTTAAGGGTCTCTAGTGGAGCTCTGGCAGACGGCTCTGGTGTTTTAGCCAAAATACTTCGCTGGCAGTGTTTAACATACCCCCTGATGTCTTGCTTCATTCTAGGTCAGTAAAAGCGTTGCCGTGCGAGATATACTGTCCTCATTTGCCCTTGATGACCAGCAAGATTGTGTAAAGCATGCAACACTTTTCTCCACAGACTCAGAGGTAGAACTAGCTGATGTCACTTCTGTCTGGTGACAGAGTCCTTGCTTACCCTGTAAAGAAGCATGCTCTGTACCCTTAAACGATCCCACTGCTTAAGAAGTGCTAATGCGTTCAGATCCATCCTGTCCCTCTGTACCATTGGGTGTGTCTGGAGGAGTAGACTGGGGAGAGCTGCTGAGACACTGGACCTTAAGACGGAAAACATATTGGATGCTATCTTTGTTCACCCCTCTGGCTTCTGTGAGCAACATATCATAGAGTTCAGTGACCAGTCTACGACTAATAATCTTTGCATATGGGTCTCGGCTTAATGCATCAGCAATTACATTCTCGCTACTGGATATATGCTTAATATCAAACATGTATGGTGCCAGTTTCAATACCCATCTCTGTTCGCAAGCATCAAGCTTAGGCTTCATCATTATAAACATGAGTGGGTTGTTGTCTGTCCACACAGTGAATGGGTGGCCCCTTAACCAGTGACTAAATTTCTCACACACACTCCACTTAAGTGCTAGAAACTCTAGCCTGTGGGCAGGATATAGTTTCTGGGATTTACTTAAAGACTTGTTTGCAAAAGCAATAGGGCGAGCTTTCTTCTCCCCAATAGGAACTTGGGACAAAACAGCGCCGAGACCATCCAGAGAGGCGGCAACTCACAGGATGAATGGCTGTTAGAAATCGGGATGTGCAAGGATCACACAATTCAAAAGACCCTCCTTTAAGCTCATACATGCTACATCACAGTCTGTTGTCCAATCAGCAGGCATGAGCTTTCAATAGCTTCCAGCCTTCACGTCTGCCTTAACCCTCCCCCTCCTCTTCTGTCCAGCTATAAGGGCAAATAGGTGCTTTGCTTTGGCAGAGCAATCAGGTATGAAATGTTGAAAATAGAAGACCATACCTAGGAATGCCTTAATCTTTCTCACCAAGGGGGTACAGCCATCATCCTCCATTAAGTCTGCCTTTGTCATTTTTCCAATAACTTCTGTTTTCACAGGGTCCACTGAAACACCATTACTTCCTATAATGTGACCAAGGAACTTTACTGAAGCCCACATAAGGTGGCATTTCTTTGGGCTTAACTTAAGATTGTGGAGCCGCAGCCGACTGAAAACGACTTCCAGTCTTTTCAACGCTTCCTCCTCATTTGGTGCAAACACAATCAGGTCGTCCAGATAGCATAACAAACTACTGAAGTTTAGGTTGCCAAAAATACTCAGCATCATCCGCATAAACGACGCAGGGCTGTTGCATAACCCTGGGGGCATTCGATTGTACTCATGATGACCCACGGGAGTGGTAAATGCAGTGCACTTTTTATCTTCTTCAGCTATAGGGATGTTATAGAAACCAGATGTCAGGTGCATGGTACTGAAGAAAGCATTTCCCCCTAATGCTGCCAGGCAATCCGCCTGATGCGGCAATGGGTGTGCATCTTTGAATGTTCTTGCATTAAGCCATCTGAAATTTGTGCAGATTCTCAAACTGCCATCCTTCTTCCACACTAAAACTAATGGTAAAGCATACTCACTCACAGATTTACAGATTATGCCCTGCTCTTCCATTTCTGAGAGTACTTGCCTATGTCTTTGATAATAAGCTGCGGGCACACGACCATAAGGCAGTCAGAATGGCCGTTCATCAGCAAGTCTGATATGGTGTATAAAGCCTCTAGCCTCTCTGCAATCTAGTGCATGCTTGGAAAACACATCTTGATAGTTTTCAAGAAGCTGAACCAACCTTTCTTTGACTGTGGGATCGATACTGCGAGGGTCAAGATCAAGGTCTCCGAGACCAGCGTCCTGTAGTCGCTGCTTGAAATCTAGAGATCTGGCTGGTAGTGATTCTTTTCTAAGAGAAACTATTTCTGCACGGTTCACCCCTTGGAACAGATCAAAGTCCTCAATGGTAAGCCAGGGAAATACGTCTGCCAGCTTACAGTTTCTCCTAAGGGTTACAGGCTTGTCTGAGAAGTTTGTCAACTTCATGGGAATCCAACCATCTCCCCACAGTGGAGTTACAATACGGCCAAAACCGATGTTGCGTGGAATGGCTTTAGAAGTAGTGGATTCGACCACAACTGTGCTTCCCAGTGACATAGGAACTTTACATGGAAGTTTTCCCTAAACTAAGTGTTTTTGACTTGCTAATAAGGTGACAGAATGCTGCAGTTTGACTGTTCCTACTTTAGCTGGCAAATCATCGCCCCTCCATCTGCAAGTGTTCCCCATGAGATCCAAGAAACAACCGCATTCAGTACATGACTGTGATCCGCCACATTCAAGAAACCTCCAGTAATCATCACTGAGTTTCATTCGGTGCATGCGATATTTGATAACATTCGTGCCAAGGATTAACTCATCCATCCATTAACTCATGCCCAGGTACCACATAAACTGGCACAATGCAGCTCTCCCTGTATAATTTCAGTTCAGCCTCATACACACACTTGGGCTTAGTGAGCTTTCCCCTATATCCAACTAAAATTATGTCCTCTGATAGTGATTTGGGCTCAGACAGCACACCTTGGCTTAACATTTCCAATTCCACCTCTTCGTTAAATGTGCACGCCATAGATCCTGAATCCAACATTTCCTTCAGCTGGAATTTGTTTTTTACATACACTGGTGCATAAAACAAATCATTGAATGACTCAATTCTCTGTACATTCTGTGCTATCACCTTTGTACCAGCTGATGCTTCAGAACATGCACTCTCATAACAGGATTCGATATCATCACCTTCGAGGGGTCGTCCGACTTTGCTCACGTGGACCACTCCTGAACATGAGCTGTCTAGTTTAAAGGGCGCGGCTCCAGAGGCTGTGTTGTCTGCTTTTGGTTGGCTAGACCACTTGTGTAATTGGCTTTAATATGCCCCAGGCGGAAACACATCAGATACAGACGCCGTCGTTGGCATTGGGCAAGAGTAGAGTGCTCACTGGATTTACAAACCTCGCATCGTCGCACATACAGTGCATCTGGAAAGTATTCACAGCGCATAACTTTTTCCACATTTTGTTATGTTACAGCCTTATTCCAAAATGGATTAAATTCATTTTTTTCCTCAGAATTC
>JAQQZU010023970.1:0-12851 GCA_030068025.1 Parauchenoglanis punctatus | reverse complement strand
TATAATTGTGTGTCATCAGCATAGCAGTGGAAGCTAATACCATGTTTATGAATAATATTACCCAGAGGGAGCATATACTGTTCACTCTGCTGACTTACGACTGTGCAACAATGCACAGCTCAAACCATATCATCAAGTTCCCCGATGACATGACTGTGGTGGGTCTCATCAGCAAGAACAACAAGTCAGCATACAGAGAGGATGTGCAGCAGCTAATGGACTGGTGAAAAGTCAACAACCTGTCTCTGAACATTGACAAAACCAAAAGATGATTGTTGACTTTAGAAGAGCACGGAGTGACCACTCTCCACTCAACATCGATGGATCTTCCGTGGAGATCATGAAGAGCACCAAATTCCTTGGTGTTCACCTGGCCAACCCTAGGCCATGGCTAGATGCATTCAGAGAGAAATGCCTAAAGATAGTGCCATAGGAGCATAACTCTGTGGACAAAATGATGATTCCTTCAGTGGAATCAGACAATTCATGCGTGGGAAACCCCATCCTTGGGGCTCCAAGATTTGGGCAAGAACAGGTATCTCAGGTATATGCTGCATACCCTTGCAGGTACATACATCAGGAGATGTAGTCATGATACTTGCATCAACACTCCTGCTAGACAAAACTATTAGGTATATGCAGACAATTTCTTACTTCTGTGCCTTTACTCATCAAACTCCTTGAGCGTGACATCCATTTTGTTGGGAACAGTGTGCCCAGTGCATGTACCAAACCAGGAAGAGGGAGCTTTAACTTCAGAGTGGAGCAAAATCCTAACATGTGTGCTGTGAGGTAGTATGACAACCAGGCAGTTACTCTTCTTTCCACTTTTGATGGTCCACACCCAGCTGACAAGATTTCCTGGTGGGACAAATCCATGAAGACATACATTATAGTGAGCCGGCCATCCATTGTGAAGATGCACAATCAATTCATGGGTGGGATCTATTTGCTTGACTCATTTACAGCCAAGTAGTGGAACCACGTTCCACAATAGGTCCAAACTCTGGTATTTGAAAATCTTTTGGCACACCATCATCCTTGGAGTGGTCAATGCTTAGCTGCTATACAAGCGTGACTGTACAATACTGCAGGTCCTTGAAAAGTAAGTCATGAACAGGAGGAACTTCCAGGCACAGCTGGAAACCTCTCTCATCCAAACCAATACGCTGAAGAGAGGCAGACCTTCCATGGATGAGGCACAAACACAAAGAGTCAGTGTGAAAAAGATTGTGCAAAATGTTCCCCCTAAACAAAATAAAAATTCTACTCAGAACAATCTATGTAAGTGTTATTTGTAAACAGACAAATCTGATGACCTTTAATGGGGTAAAATACAAGGCTTCTGGTTTTTTTTGCAGATAAGTAATTTTTTTTTACCGATAAATTATCTGGCTAAATTCTAACAGTGTTGTCAGTGTAATGAAGGAAAACTTGTTATGTATAATTTATGTAAAGTAGGATAAAAAGGACAGAGTGGTTTGCATAAGCTGAGTTGCCTGGAGAAAGACAAATAAGCATAGTTTATCTCCAAATGGAAAAAGGTTTCTGAAGGTCACAAAGACAAAATACAACAACATTGATAGTTTACCTTCAAATTTTATCTCCCTTCTAATACTATACAGCAAGATTCAAATCTAACACTGATGTTTCCTATAAGAAATACAAATGGCCACAGTTTGGACAATAAAATATTTGGATATCTTTCACATTAGGCTTGTTACAGTTTCATGGTTTCACTATCAAAGTCACAAAATTAATGTGATGCAGTGTTTGTTACAAATATATTCTTGTTACACTTTTCAGTCTACTGGCCTATTATACATCTTGGATCTATGTGTCCTATGGTCAGACCCTTATTGTCTCTTTATGACTAGGTTAAGTGTATTCTTATATTTTTGGAGCCATTGGAACTCTGTGGCTATTTGCTAAATGGGGAGCTATACAGCTATAAACTGTACAGTATTCAGGTCTTAGTCTGTATGAGTGGTTTCTCTCTGCAATCTGAGATTTTTCACATCAGAATCAGAAACACTTTATTGCCTATCAGTTGTGCTCACAGGAGTTGGTTATGGCTTATGGCAGTATGCAACATTAAACGGTACATCAAAACATACAGTGCAGCAGCAACAACAGACAGTCCAAAAACAAAAAGTGCAGTAGGATGAGATAGTGCAGTAGTCTCTAATTATACACTGGACAGACAAAGAAAATAGACAGCAACAGCTTTTATGATAACACAAGAGATATAAGACAAAGGTGCCACTGTGTGCAAACTGCAATGCAAAAAAAAAGTTCAGTAAGTGTTGCTGTGGAATTGTGCCAAGAAATTGTGCCAGTGGAATGTAGTTTGGGAGGTGATGGATCTGGAAGGCCTCTGAGTAAATTGTTTATATAAGCATTTACACAAGGAATTTGGTATTCATCAAAATCCCATAGATTCAGAAAACCATCCTTTTTTGCCCATGCTATGCAAATTTAATGCTCTGTAACACTGCTTTGTGGCAACAATCATTGCTAAAGCACTATATAAATAAAATTGAATTATTTATATAACACTTTTACAATGAACATTGTCACAAAGCAGCTTTATAGAAATCTATATATACTATAAATTTAAAATTTAGGCTGGATGGCAGGGAGGCAGGGTGAACCAGTAAGTAAAACAGAATGATTCTCATTTATGTCTAGTTATTGTCAGTGCATTTGTATATGGCAACAGATAGAGCAGAGTTTTTGACTAACCAATTGAGCAGTTCATGAATGCGAGGCATCGAATATGCATCAAATTTAAACACCGCATTAACTTTTTTAAAGTCCACGCAAAAATGGACTAACCCATCAATCTTGGGCACCAAGACCATAAGGATGCTCCAATCACTGTGAGATTCCTCGATTTCCCCCATGTCGATCATAGCCTTAAGTTCCTCCTTCCTCCACTGAGACCAATACAAAGCAATGCCCTGCAGTCTGATCTAATGGCCCAATGAGGTCCATACCAACTCTTTTAAAGGGGATCTCAATTAGTGGAAGAGGGCACAATGGTGCTTTTGGGGTGGCCGGTGGATTCATCAGCTGACATTAGCAACATACTGTGCACCACCTGGGAACATCGGCATGACTGTCCGGCCAATTAACATGAGCCAAGTGTCAGTTCAGTGTTTAATCCAATCCCAAATGCCCAGCCATGAGATTATAATGAATCACATGGAACAGTGGAAATCATGGAAATCCCAAAGGGAAATTCCTGTGGAGAGTGAAGGGGCAGAGCCCTGCCCACTATCTGTGTCCCCCTGACATGGAGCTGGTGCAGATGGCCCTGGGACCCCCTCCCTAGGCAATGTTGCACTGGCATTCTCCCATGTTTCATTATGCCAAGCCCTTCCACACAGATGCGCTTTATTAATGCCTGAAACCCTTGTCAGTTTATTTCCAGAATTAGAGGAAGGGTGAGATGAGGACCAGCTTACACCTCTTTTCAATGCTTTCCTCCCCTGAATTTAATAGCAATGGGCACCAGTGGATATTCATGAACATCCTTGGGCACACACCTCACCTTCACCAATTCTGAATTTCCCAATGCCCCACCTTGAATCAGGTTTTTATGTACTGTGGTCCGATTGAACCCAGAGTCCACCAAAGCCTGATGCATAGTCCCTTGAATACTCACTGACAGTCTGTACATTCCTGCTCAATCAGGGAGGCCTGGGGCATGATAGGAATCTGGATCAGGATTCCTGCTGCTGGGAGAAAATGCTGATCTTGGAAGTGCCAGGCTTTTAAACTGTGCCAGGGCTATGCCCCGGTTCTGGTTGGCATGGACATTTCCACCTGTGACAATATTTTTTTTTCTGAAAGGTTTACAGCATATTTACCTTCTATAAAATGAGCAATAGAAATAACTCAAGGTAATATTGAAATCACCAGGAAACTCTGTTTCCCAGAACACACCACAACATACAAAGATGGTTGCCATGGACTACACTTCCCAACATCTAAGAACTTTTTGTCCCATTCACAAGCACTAGCTTTTTAATAACACATACCTGAAAACATTCACTACCACACAGTATATAAGCACTCAATTTCTACATCTCCTTTGTGAAGTAACAATTAGTGTCTACCTACCTGAACTTGCCAAACCTTGAGTTTGGGGTATCGCTATTCTGGTTTTGACCTTGCTTTGCTCTTTGTGTTGAGATTTTGCATTTTGCCCTGATATTGGTGCTTGCTAATTGCCCTCATTTGCATTGACCCTTTTTTATGCTTTTTTCTGAACAATGTTTGTTGAGCATTGTATTGGATTTGCTTGTTAGCCTAATTAATAAAACTTCTAAGTGTATTTGTATCCACTTTCTCCTCCCTCTCATGACATAATGTATTGCATATATATCTTTAAATTATTGTGTAATGCTATATACTGATATCTTAAAAATATTTTCAGTGTCTTCCACTGAAAAAACTTCAACCACATAAGGATTGTAGCCTTGTCCCTAGTTGCATCATGATATCATGGCTGTCTCACACACACACAGAGGATAAGAAACATTGCAAATTATAAACCTCACTGTTAATAAATGGATTTATTCATTGTTATACACACATTGCACACAACCTATCTTTACGAGATACTCATTGCAGAGTTTTGCATCTCTATTCTATTTCACCCCTTCCAAACTGCCAAGGGCGGAGTATAACACCTGGATATCCTCTAGTGAGTGCACAATGCAGAGACCTTCTTCAAAGTCACACAGGGAGCGTGACGCAGGATTTGTTATAAATACCTTCTCATGTCTCTCTACTCCTTTTACACTACTCACCTCATACCATGTTGGACCTCTTGTGTGTTTTGGATCTGTGTCATCCATGGTCCGAGCAACTGGCAACCTGTCCGCTAAAGCTTATGACAGACTCCTATCATCTCTTCATGGCTGGGGTGAGTATGCTCTGTTTTTTTATTCATTTGTGGATCTCATTTTATTATTGAGAAACCTGTGTTTTTTTGCAGATGATGTAACAGAAATATTCACATAAACCTTCCACACAGACCATCTATCTGTCTGCATCCCCCTGTGCTCTGAGTGAACAAAGAAAAATGTTGCTCTGTTATAAAGTTCATCCTTTAAATGTGTCTGAATTCTACACACATTTCAATTTAATGAAGGAATGCCTTTATAAGCAAGCACACAATGTTCTGATGGTGTGTAAACTTTTTCACTCGGCTCAGTCTGTGTTTCAGTCACTGTCATTTGGTTCAATCAGAGTTCATGTAAAACAGGACAAAAAGGACAGAGTGGTTTGCATAAGCCGATTTGCCTGAAGGAAGATACATAGGCAGCTGAGATTTTCACCAAATGGCAAAATGTCCTCTAAAGGTCACAAAACAAAATAAAAATGTAAGATTGATGGTTAGCCTCCAATGTTTGTGCATTATCTAGGAGCTACAATTTGGGTTGTGGGTATGATTTATGGACTTCAGAAGATGTGTACATTGGTGGGTAATTTGTTGTTTGTACCTTTGGTTCCATTTGGGGAACTTATGTCTGTGTTCAATTTGTGTGTTTTTTTTTTTTATTTTCCCCCTTTCCCATTTCCCTTGCCAGTTGCACTCAGGAAGCACCTCTCAAACACACATCACATGTCTGTGCTATTTATTTCCTTCCCGAGGCCGGCAATACTTGTGCCATTCTGCAGGATTTCTTTTGGAATGTAAATGCATACAGGGCCTGGCTAAAAGCAAGGGATTTTATGAATTGTGGCCCATATATAGAGTTGAGTAATCTTTTCTTTTAAAGGAAAATGTGTGTTTTTGTGTAATTGTGTGCAATATTTATACCATAGCATGGCTTCTCAATTCAGAAGGTGTTGATTAATTTTCTACAGCAGCACAGATCTGATTATTTATGAGCGTAAAATAAATACTTAGGATTTAAGCACTTGTTCTAATAATTATTGAACATACAACAACTCATTTCACAGAGCAGGAACAGGGCATGCATCACATAATCTAATAATAAACAGAGTAGTAAAGAAAAGCATACAGTCATTGATTCATTGAATTAATGAATTATTAAATTTTTTACACGATGTTTATATAACATTTATTAAAAAAGTATAGCACTTTATAAAATTCAATCATTTTACCAACAGAGATTTTAGTTCTTGTTATCACATAAATTATAGCAGATATATAGTCATTTAAATACCAGCTTCTCTTTTTTCTCTTTAAGTTAATGAGACAAAAAATGCTGCTTGTCATGTTACAGAGAAACCAGAAACATCTCTGTTCTGAAGACACAAGACTTGTGGATGCTCCATAACATTCAATGTAACCATATCAAGGTTAAAAGCACAATATGTACCCTATTTCTGTAATATAATGGATTTTAAAATAATTGTATAATATAATTGGACTGTGTATTATTATTATTATTATTATTATTATTATTATTATTATTATTATTATTATTATTATGCTAGCAGTTACAGCTGCGTTAAAGCAATCCTGAATGTCAGGCTGCAGCAGCACCCTCCCTGTGCACCCCTATTTTCTGTACCCTTTCCTGAGAGAGTTCACCCTCCACACACACATCCACCCAAACTCTAATTTGGTTTAATCAAGGTTTTATGTAAAGTAGGACAAAGGTACAGAGAATTTTGCATTAGCTGATTTTCCTGAAGGAAGCAAATGAGCAGCTCAGTTCTTCACTAAATGGAAAAAGGAATGGCACTGTACTCTGTACTCATTCTTATTTATCCTGTTTTGAATAGTTTGTGCTCTGGTTATTCTGATCTGATAATTCTTATCCTTGCTGCTCTTTATCACCTTTTTCTTGATTTACTTTCATTAATCATCCTGCCCAGTCTGCTGCTGGTGTCTCTGTTTGTATGTTGTGTATTTACAGAAATCCTTCTTTTGTTTTGCAAATTTTTATTTTTTTTGCTAATCTGTGGAATGGAATTGGTTTATTTGCAAACAGATGATGAAAATTACCTATTTTCTTTCTTTTTAGTTATTTTTATTTTAAGTTTTTGGATATATGTAGTCAATTCCATTTAATTTCATACAGGTCATATAGTGTAACTACATGGTGTGGTTCACCACATTATCTGTAGATAGAACCCAAGGGATACACATTGCATCCAAATTCACATCCCTTATTCTTGTTTCAATTACTCATAAAATATTCATAGCAATGAGATGGAGTGCATATCATGAAAAATGTCATGATGGTCTTTCTAACGATGCTATTTGCTTATGTATGTGAAAAGGTATTTTAAATTTTCATCAAATTTATTCATAGTTACAATTTGCATAAAGCTCTGTGTCCATCTCCACACCCATTACTCATATTTGAATTACTCATGAACTCCTCTTTGCATAGATATGGAACACATATCACAAGAAATATGATAGAAATTATAATCTCATTTATACAGTATTTGTGCATACTGAAGTAATCACTTTATAAAAGCACACCAATCTTTTGCAAAGTAACATCTTTCTTAATTTCTTTACTCATTTTCACAATCCTGATTCTTAGGTGGATAAGTCACTAAGTCCCTATTGCATAACAACCTGCATATCAAAAATAAACCGCAGAAGATATCTTTTTCGATTATGCTAGTTTTTATCAGTATGACAAAGCATTGTCACGTAATCCAGTTTTGAAATCACAGCAAATAAAACAATGACATTTATTTCTGTTTGTTAAATATTTTTTTCAAATTTCTAAGTCATTGAATATCCTTGATTGTTCTTATATTACCAGATTCCAGACAATTTCCCCTACACAATTACGTATGGTTAGCCTTATCTTACAATGACGGAGATAATATTTTAACAGTAAAGGTTAGGGTTAGGGATATTACCCTGAAAATAACCTAGGGTTCATAGTATTAATTGTAACAACAAAAATAGGATTAAGTATCCAAATACTTTTTTGTTTAATTATGAACAGTATATTTTCTCTCTCTTTTGGCTACTCTCATTAGGGGTCGCCACAGCAGACCATCCATCATTTGCATGTCCGATTTGGTACAGGTTTTCTGCCAGATACCCTCCCTTGTGAACACTATATCTATTATTTATATATTTTTAAACATAATGTATTATATTAGAAAATGTTTTGCTTAAATTTAGTGATATCTATCTTTAATATAAATACCGGCGGCACGGTGGTGCGGTGGTTAGCACTGTCGCCTCACAGCAAGAAGGTCCTGGGTTCGATCCCCGGGTCACCCAGGGTGTCTTTCTGTGTGGAATTTGCATGTTCTCCCCGTGCATGCGTGGGTTTCCTCCCACAGTCCAAAGACATGCAGATTAGGTCAATCGGCTATTCTAAATTGCCCACAGGTGTGAATGTGAGCATGTGTGGCTGTTTGTCTGTGTTGGCCTTGTAGTGGACTGGCGACCTGCCCAGGGTGTACCCTGTCTCTCGCCCGAAGATGCTGGGATTGGCTCCGGATAAAGCGGTATAGATAATGGATGGATGGATGGATGGATATAAATACCACTTGCTTTGACATTTCCTAAAGCAGTAAAATTCATACATTTATAAGTGTGGCTTTGTTTTTTTTACTTTTTTGGGGTCTCTACATATTATTTAACAGTGTAACAGAACCCGGAAGGTCAAATTCTGGAGTGGAATCACTGAAAAGGTGAATTAGATGTGTATTAAGAGAGGTGAAAAAAAATAGTTTGACATAACAACAGAGGAAAAAAAATTATACATGTAATTCAATTCAATTTTATTTGTATATCGCTTTTAACTACAAACAGTGTCAAAGTAGTTTCACAAAATTGTATAAATTCTGAAAATAAACTTATGAATCTATAAATTTGTCTATATATATCCCCAACGAGCAGCCTGTGGCAATGGTGGTGAGGAAAAACTCCCTGAGACGACAAGAGGAAGAAACCTTGATAGGAACCCGACTCAAAAGGGAACCCATCCTCATTTGTGTGGTGCTGGATAGTGCGATTACAATTAACACACCTCTGTAATTGTGTGTCAAAAAAGTACAGTTACATAATTCAATATAGTTTTAACATAAAGTCTGTTCAGTCTCAGCTGAGTCACTGAGGGAGATTTGCCATGTCCTATGCCACTGTAGCAAAACCGCTCATGTCAACAGCAGTCTAAAGCCATCTTCACAGTTCTAGTACCCAGGGTACTAATGTATGTGAACACCAAGCACATCACAGAGGGAAACTTATTTTCTTATGCAAAATGTCTCTGCAATCTTTAGCCAGAATGCGTCAATGCACCTGGTGTCATGTTGGAAAAGCAGGAGGGTGAGTGAATGTCATTTGGAAGCTCAATGAAGACATGGTAGGGATTATACTGCATACTGCCTACTGTTCTAATGTATACAAGCTGTATGGAGGAATGACAATAAAAACCCACATGACTTTCTTGTATATGTCCTTACACAATTTTCCATTCATATTTATTCTTGAATTTATTCATGATAAATAAGGCCCAGGACTTATTTATTGGTTAGCACTGTTGCCTCACAGCAAGAAGGTCCTGGTTTTGATCCCTGGGTTGACCAAGTTTGCCTTTCTGTGCAGAGTTTGCATGTTCTCCCTGTGCATGCATGGGTTCCCTCTGGGTACTCCAGTTTCCTCCCACAGTCCAAAGATATGTGGATTAGATCAAGTAACTACTCTAAATTGCCCATAGGTGTAAATGTGAGTGTATATAGTTATTCTCCTCTTTAAGCACTGTGATGGATTGGTGACCTATCCAGGGTGTACCCCACCTTGCACCTGAAGTCAGCTGAAATTGGCTCTGGTGTCCCCATGACCCACAATGCATAAGTGGTACAGAAAATATATTAATTAAATAAGGCCCAAAGATGGTTTAGTTTTATATTTAAGCTTTCTTCTAATACACTACTTCAACACTCTAGCATTTTCCTGACACTCAGTAAGAGGAAAAGTTTCCAAACTACAAAAGAGCTACAAACAGCCACACTTTGGACAAATGTTTGGAATATTTCACATTAGGCTTGACACTATGTCACAGTTTCAGATACAAACTGGTTTCCAAAAAAGTTGGGGTGATGTGTAAAATGTGAATAAAAACAGATGGCGATGATTTGCAAATCATGTAAACCCACATTTAAATAAAAAAAGAACAAATACAACATATCAAATGTTGATACTAAGAAATTTTATTGTTTTTTTGGCAAATATAAACAAATTTTTAATTTGGGGACAGAAAAAAAATACAGAGAGGGGTATGTGTACCATTGTGTTGCATCATTTTTTAACAGCACTTTAAACATTTGGGAACTAAGGAGACCAGTTGCTGGAGTTTTGAAAGGTAAATGTTGCCCCATTCTTGCCTGATATAGGATTTCAGCTGTTCAACAGTTTGGGGTCACATTTGTCATAGTTTTCATTTCATGATGCACCAAATGTTTTCAATGGGTGACAGGACTGGACTGCAGGCAGACCAGTTTAACACAGAGACACTTCCACCATGAAGTCATGCTGTCATCATCTGTGCAGAATGCAGTTTGGCATTCCCTGAAAAAGACATATGGATGGCAGCATATGTTGCTCCAAAACTTGTATTTATTGTTGAGCATTAATGTTGTACAATCACAGATGCTGGCTTTTGAACTGTCAGCTGATAACAAGCAGGATGGTCCCTCTCACCTTTAGCCCAGATGACAATTTTGAAATTCAAAGTTTTCCACTTCACCTCACTACATCTTATATGAGTTTGTGCCCAAAAATTAAGCTTTTATTTAAATGCAGTTCTGCCTGAGGGCTTAAAAATCATGCCCATCCAATACTGGTTTTCAGCCTTGTCCCTTGCATACTGAGAGTTTTCCAGATTCTCTGAATCTTTTAATGATATTATCTACCATAAATTATGAAATCCCAGAATTCCTTGCAATTTTGTGTTAAGGAACATTATTCTACATATTTGCACTATCCTCATGCAGTCTTTTTTACTTTTACTGCTGAGAGACTATCTGGAATGCTCTTTTTTATACTAAATGATATTACTGACATTGCCAATTAACCTTATTAGTTTTGAGATGTTCCTCCAGGTGTTTTTTTTAGCATTACACAACTTTTCCAGTCTTTTGTTGTCCCTGTCCCAAATTTTGTGAAACATGTTGCTGGCATCAAATTCAAAATAAGCATATATGTTTCATAAAACAGTACAATTTCATAAAACAGTACAAAAAACCACAACATTTCATATGTGGTCTTTGTTATAATTTCAATTAAATATGGGTTTGAATGATTTGCAAATTATGTTGTTTTTAATTTACATTTGACACAGCATCCCAACTTATTTGAGTTGTAGTTAATTCATTAATAACTTTTTCCAAATACTGATTAAAATGCATTTCTATCAATTTTGACTCAGTGTCTATTAAAAGGTGTGATAACCAACAAAAAAAAGTAAAAAAAACAAACAAACAAACAAACAAACAAACAAAAATAAATCGAAATGCTTTATGGGAAAAAATTTTTAGTAATCATTTGCACAAGTATGCACACCCTTTAACTAATCTGTTTTTGAAAGCACATTTTGTTTGTAATACAGCACTCATTATTTTTGGATAAGAGTCCTGAACTTAGCACATCTTAATTTTTTTTCTAATTTTCCTTGCAAAATGCTCAATATTTATCAGATTGGGATATCAGAGATCTTCTGTACACAGCGTACTTTAGGTCATGCCACAGATTTTAGATAGGATTTTGATCTGGCCATCTTCTAAAGCACCCAGAGGAAAACCAAGCACACATGGGAAGAACATGCAAACTCCACACTGAAAGACCCCTGGTTACTTTGAACATGAGTTTGAATGTAATAGGTTAATTCTAACATGCTCCATTATTAAAGGGTTAGGGTTAGGGTTACATGTGCACATTCACACCTATAACACACTATGGCTTTTAAACATGGCTGCAGTGGACTATGACTCCCATCCCAACTCACATATGGTATTCTATATACACACCAACTCTCACAAAGACTCTTTATGAAGTAATTCTCAGTACTGTGATGTGTGAACTTACCAAGCCTTTGTTCCTCTTTTGCTCAGTTCAGTATTTTTGACTCATGCCTCTTGCCTGCTTGTTCAGTTTGTATGCTGATCGCCTGTCTGTTATTGACCAGGTTTTTAAAAGACATTTTGTCTGTCCTGTTTGTGAATAAACATTTTTAACCTTCACATGCATCCTCACCAGCCTCATTACTTGACAAAATAGGTTATTGTAAGGTTGTTTTTCCTTTTTTTGTTGCTATTTGTTTTTCAAAAGAATTTGCTGGTTGCTATCACATTAAAAGTTGTAAAAGAACCTGATTAATCTTGGTTTCATTCTTTTCTCCTTTTACTCTTCTCACCTAGCACCGAAGCTGGTAGCAGACTTCTGACATATGATCATAGTGATGTATTCTTATACTTTTGGAAGCATGGGAACTATTAGGCTATTCACTAAGTGGGGATCCCTCTATTAGTTTTTTATCATTTATGTAAACCTTGTTATCATCATTAATGCTCTGTCTGGGAGTTATGAACTGTTCAGGTGCTCAGTACAATGCTCACCTGTCTGCCTGTTAACCCTCCTGTTATGTTCATTTGTCAGGAACAGCAATGGTGTTCCTGGGTCAATTTGACCCGGTGCATTTTTAATCATCCAAAAGGTGTCTGAAAATAAAAAAATCCTAACAATAAGTCTAAATATTTAATTATTAACTCCATTACTAATTATTCTACCAATATTTAGCACAATGGTATTCCTTAGCTCTAACAGGTAATGGTGCAATTAGGATAAGTAACTCGTTTTTCATTAAAAAATACACATTCAAACT
>JAQQZU010023969.1:0-12858 GCA_030068025.1 Parauchenoglanis punctatus | reverse complement strand
ACATACACACACACAGTATATATACTCCTCCTCTCTTTCACTATCATTTCCACTTTCGTATCTCTACTCTCTTTCTTCTTTTAATTTATTTTTCCTTTTCCTTTAGTTTCCTTTCTTTTCCCTTTAAATCTTTTCTCTTTTTATTTAAATATACCTACCGACAGCATGGCATTACACAGTTTAATGTCCGTGCGCTGAACTGTTCTTCCCATGAGCTTTTAAAGTGTGAAGCGTGATTGTTTCGATTGCACCCACGTGAGCTTTGCCTAGCAACCAGGCCCATATCAGGACCTCGGGTTGACCACAGCTCTGCCTGTGAGGTGGCTTGTGCCATTGTTGTGGGCTGCGACATTACACTTTTCAATTAATTAGAGAATATTAGGGTTAACAATGGATCTGGCTCTCACCTGATTGATAAACTCAGATTGTAGTCGGTGAAGCTCCAAATTCCTCCTGCAATGTCAGCTGCTTCTGGAAAAATGTTCTTATGTGTGCAGCATGATTTACTGAAAATTCCAGTGTTTCATAAATCTGTATGGCATGTTAGAGGGCCATGTGTCACCGCACTCAAAATAATCAACAATGTTAAAACTATGGAGTGAGGTCATCTTTTATGTGCAGTTACAAGGTTAAACAGAGCAACAACAGCAACAAGGAGAGTGCCAAAAACACTGCATCAAAACACTGAAACACAACAAAGTGGAGATAAGTGCGATCGCTTCTCACATCCCTGCACAAGGTCAGTTGTATATAACATTTTATAAAGCTTTATTATAAAACTAAAATAAAACTAATTGAATGATCATGGCAAAATCATTAGACTAATTGATTATCAAAATAATCAGTAATTATAGCCCTAAAATACTATAGCGAGCGAGAACTCAACTTAACAAACAATGCCAGAAACAGGGAATCTGGTGAACAAAAGGTGTTATCTTTTCTTCTCTTTCTCATTGCAGTGGGAAAAACAACTCAAATGGCACGGTAGCAAAGAATAATAATCTACCTCCAGATGTTCCGGGTTTGGCAGCACTGCCCCTGCTATGGTGACATGTCTCTGCGGGTGGTGGAGTTCCCTTGCTACATCATCCCTGTGGATTCCTAATGGGGAGGAGTGCTTGCTTCCTAGCGACGGCGGGGCTGCGTAGTCACAGACATCATGATACACTTTAAAATGAAGAATGATATACTAATATGCACATGCGCACACAAGATTTCATAAGTCTCACATAACCATTACGGTTTCGAGTGAAATCATAGGTAATCTTACAGTCACCAATTCATTATCATGGCCTCTAGTGAAGAAATTTGTTCACTGGGTGGAAATTTCACCATTATTTTGTATTTAAAGCAAAAAAGGGGAACATCACAGTACAGTGCAAGTTATGCCTTCCAGCTGAGAAAATGCTGTCATCATCTGCATATTTGGTACTGAGGTAATAATAAAAAAAAAGTTATATTAATTTTGTTGTACTTGGATTAGGTTACTGACTACATTTTTTAGCATGTAATTAGTAATTGTATCAGAATTCATTTTTAAAGTAACCCTCCAAACCCTGCTGTTTAGTAGCAACAAGTACAACTACAGTCCTCTCTGAATTAATAGAATTGGAAGGCCAGTTTTCTTGCTTTTGTTATACCCAGAAACCATTTTTATGAGATCAAAAGATGATATTATAGATCAGAATTTCAGCTTTGATTTCCTGATTTTTATACAGTACATAGATATGATACACAACTTAGAACATCTGACCTTTTGTTGGAACCTACTCATATTTCAGGTGATTAAAAATACTGGAACATGTGACTGACAGGTGTATTTTGTCACCCAGGTGTACCCTTTTAGATTGATTGTTTAAACAATTAATAGCTCTAAATGTCTGCTCATGGTTTCTGGGTTTTGCCTCTGAAGACTGCACTTGTTAAAAAGGATAAACCAAAATGAAGACAAGAGAGCTGTCTATGGGAGAAAAGCAAGGCATACTGAAGCTGAGAAAAGACAGAGTCAGTCGGAGACATAGCATAATAGAATATCCTGAAAAAAAAAGAAACCACGGGTGTACTATAAATTAGACTTCAAACAGATTGGCCATGAAGAAAAATTTATGACAGAAACATTGTGAAAGCTGTAAATAAAAACCAAAAGCAACAGTCACTGACATTACCAACAACCTCCGTAATCCACTGTTTGAAGAAAACTTTAAAAGCAGAAATTTCACAAGATGCAAACCGCTCATCAACAGTAAAAATCTGAAGGGTAGACTGGAATTTGCTTAGAAATACAGAAATGAACCTCAAAAGATTCAATTACCAAGTCTATAACCATACCCCAACCCAATTGAGCATCAATTTTACCTCCTGAAGAGGACACTGATGGTTGAAAAAAACTCCAAAACAAATAACAACTGAAAGAAGCTGTGGTACAAGCCTGGAAAAGCAGCAAAAAGAAGAAAAACCTTATCTTCTACCATACCTCTCTTACTCTTACACAGGGTAGTAAAGTCTCTTCCCTTAGAGAACCTCCAATCAGAATTAGCAGTAAAGACATGATCACAACATGTGTCATTAGTAGCCATTTAATTTATGCTGTACAACCTAACCCTAGACTGGGCTATAACACTAGCTATAACACAAGTTTCCTCTTGTATCTTTATATTTTCTACCATTATATTAAAATTTTATTTTATTAATTTATTAATTTTATTAAAAATCTGTTTTTCTACATTACAGAACTCAGTGGCATCTGTTAACTTCAAGTCAGATTTTCTCATTTGCATTGCCAGCCTCATTAGCGAACACTTACCACACTGATGACTAGTGGTCCTGTGGCTACACTCTACTACAATTGTTGTGACGGTTGCCATCCCCATATACTGATCTTTATTGCAGAATAGTCAAAGTTAGCTGGATCTTCACAGATCTGGGGTTGAAATTAGTTTCACCTATAGATTATACACTTACTTATAAACCTATAATTATAAACTTACTCTCTTTACTTGGGTCAGATTTCCCTAAGTTTTCTCCAATACTCTGATTGTTTAGCCAAATGATCAATGCTGTAAGACTGTTTTGGTGTCTAAACCCCTTGAAAGCTGAAAATGTGCACCAGATATGTTCTCACTGCTTTGGCATTGACCATTTTATTGATGCAGTGTATGATTTAGAAATCAAATGTGTTGATTGTTCAGTGATGCTGGCATGGTGCACTTGTCTGGCAGATTCATCACTGAACGATTAATTCACTGGGAATTCATCACTATAATGGAGTTCACTGACACCTGGGAAGAAATATGTGGTGAATCTTTGTCTATCTGGTTCATGCAAGGTGTAACATGTAGTTAGCACAATTCATTCTGCTGGACAAGTCCGAATCAACCGTAAAAAATCTTCCCTATGTATCAAGGGTTTAACAGTTTTGCTCCCTAGGGTAGGCATTCCATCTAAAAGTTCTACCCTTCATGCTCCTACTAGGTCTGATGAAGTTTTGGTGACATATGCAAATGGCCTTGTCTCACTTAAAATCCCAATTCGTTCCCTATAAATACCAGCTTATATGCCCTTCAAAAGTAACTCTTTTAATTTGTATTCCACAATCTGTTAAATCTTCAAGTGCTTCCCTCAAATTATCAATTGTCCAGTTTCGCCCTAATAACTCCTGCCAATGAACATAGGGACATTCTTCACTCACCTCTGATAAATTTATCTGAGATAGTAAACTTATCAATAACTGTTCTTTCTTTTCTACCGTCAAAGGATACCTTCTCCCTAGCAAATCCCATACTCCCATACTCTCTCTCTCCAAAAGTGTTACAATTTCTCTAGTTTCTTGCAAAATCCTTTCTCTCACTTGCTCTCTTCCTTCTATTTACACATGCACAGGTCACACAAACTGGTGACATTCAACTTCTACACTACTACATCAGACCTATCTTCTGAGCTACTCCGAATCCTCCTTTTAACATATCCACTCTCCCTATTAATCCACTTGGATGCTGGCCAAATCAAGCCCACTGTAATATCAGAAATTGTCGGAGCTTTTACAAGTTTGACAGACCAAGGGATCGGGATTCTACACTTTCTACAAGACCTTCCTGACTCTCATACTCTAATCCAAGAAACTTTATGATTCTTACCCACACTTTTAATTCACTTATTCGGTTACCTTTTCTGTCTCTTATTCCGTCTAAATATGGTCCTAACTCATCTGTCAAATGAATCACCTCCACTGCTAGGGGTCCTTTCTTTAACACCCTTTCCAAAATAGGGGAGAGATTTTCTTTCCTCCACCAATGCCATATTAATTCAAGGGATCTCACTGGGCTACGGTTCAGTTTCTATCCTCAACTGTTCCCAGGAAACCTGTCTGTCTCTCCAAAAAAATAATTCCCTCTGGTTGAAACCACATCAATTGTTTATTCCTTTTTTGCTATATATTGGATGTGTAGCCCAAATAACAAATTCCCCAATAACTATTTCTGTACACCATATATAAAACTGTTTCACTTCTAATCCTCTATCATAAAACATATATAAACATATACATATATAAAACATATATATGTTTTTCTACGTATACTACAATCTTTTTAATTACTTATAAGGGGTGTTTCAAAATGAAATTATCACACTTTAATATTACTGGAGAGCATACAAGGTTTGACCTCTCTGAATTAACAAACAACTCTCTCTGTCCAGTGCTCTACTCTAAACCACCATATTCTCTGCCAAGCACTTGGAACATACTTACGTCTACGTACTTACCACATAATCATACAGCAGCATGCACATATACAATTTAACAGTATTATACAGCTGAGTTAACTCATGCACACATTTTTAACAGCTTCACACACACTTCAAGATATAATGCCCATCTGCTTAACAACTGCACACACATTCTTGTAGAGCCTCTGGGCTTACAGAGAAACTCAGGCCCACACATTCTTGGCAAAGTTACAGATATATAAATTTTACTCATGCAGGCATGCAAACTCACACTCCCTCACTCACACACAGACCTGATGACAGCACCAAAAACGCACACAAGACAGGCATTTACTCTGACCACAGCACAGCTCTGTATGTTTTTTTTAACACAAGACAGACGCCACATCAATTCACTTCCTCAACATGACGTGACCTATAGCTCCTGTATAGGTTTTAACACACAACACACAGCACACCGATACACTTCCTCAACACATGACCTATAACTTCTGTATAGGTTTTAACACCCTTTCTTAGGGAACTTACCAATTCAGCCTTCTAAACCTTTAGAGCAGTATCTGTAGAATTTGTTACACGTGACCTGGAAAATAAACCTTAAATCACTCAGGTGGAGACAAAAATGTTGAAGTTGCAGAAGGTGAAGTTTATTTCTCCGGAGTAACAAAGTGAGGCCATGTAAAACAAAAAGATGAGCTTGTATAATGATTCTGAACTACCTCTTTTATACCAACAATGATGACAAACCCCTCTTTTTAATTCACACCTCCTGGCTGCTCACCACCAATATCTACCATTCTCTCATCTGACTCCACCCTCTATCAAATTTCATTGGTCTAACTTTATTCATGGAAAACATCCAGCAGGTACCATAGGCCAACCCACAGGTGTGACCTATTTCACAATACAGACACTCTGTACCATTATTTCAGAATCCTACCAATGGTCAATAAAAAAATAAAAAGGTTAAAATATTTATTAAAATGTTAAAAAATAAAGTAATCATGCATGATATAATTTGTAATACAATTCAGTGAAAATATTTCAGTTTGCCCAAGTGTAATACAATACATTCAAGTGAAAACATCTCAAAACACTTCAGTGCAGTAAAAATATAAAATGTGCACACATTCAAGTGATAATACTTCAGTGTGCTCATGTATTCAAAACTAATACTTTTCAGTGAATGCCTACATATTAATACATATGTACTTGTCAATGTGATTCAAATTAACATATTTGGTAACATATTTGGTGAATCAATCAAGCTAAATCAATAATTCAACCTTATTAGTAGTTAGCCTGTTAGAATGTTAGTGTTAGCAAGTTAGAAATTAGCATGTTAGCCATTAGCCATACCATAGGTGTTCCTAATAAAATGGCCAGTATATGGGGGCATTCCTAATGAAGTGGCCGGTATGTGTTCCTAATAAAGTAGCCAGTATGTGCATGTGTTCCTAATAAATTAGCCAGTATGTGCATGTGTTCCCAATAAAGTGGCAGATATGTGCAAGAATTCCCAATAAAGTGGCCTGTACTTGCATGCGTTTCTAATAAAGTGGCTAGTATGCGCAGGTGTTCCCAATAAAGTGGCCTTTACTTTAGTTATAAAAAAAATGAAATAGATAGGAAAGCTAGATATTAACATTAGCAATTAGGAATTGAAAAAATGAGTTAATGTCAATGGGAAAAAAGAGAGGGGTGAAATAGAAAGCATGACTGATAGAGTGATGAAAAGACATAAAGTGCTTAGTAGTATTGCCCAGAACTTGTCTAATAAGTTTGGAGGTATTATTTTGAAAATTGACTACACAATTTTTTTTTTAAAACAATGGGTAAAACAACAGAAACTAGGAGTAATATAGGGATGAAAAGTGGTAGAGTGCTTTTTAGTATTGCCCAGAACTTGTCTACTATAGTATGTTTGGAGGTGATATTTTAAAAACTGATTAAATGGGAGCAAGTGTTTCTATTCAAAGTTTATGGGAAAAATTTAACAGAGAGAGGGATAAAAAAAGAGGGATAAGAGTGGACTATCAAAATGAAAAGTCAAAGTCATCAAACCAATAACTAGGCCTATGAAAGAAAGTTGAAACAAAGGTTCTATGTTAAACAGAAATTAAGTTGTTAATCTTGAAAGAAAAATAATAAAGAAGAAAATAAGCTAAGGGATAACAGTCTAGTGCTTTGCAAACACTATAATTAAATACTGAATTATTTATCGAACTCTTCTAAACCACATAGACAATAAGAAATTGGCTGAGACGTTCTTGCTTAACCAACAAGATAAATCAAAAGGATTTCCCGGAATGTCTTTCCTCCTCCCTCCCTTTCTCTCTCTCTCTCACACACACACATGCATACACACATGCACACACCAAGGGCATGGACAGTGTGACTAAATTTGTCATGGATTTACATTTTTTTAAGGTTGCATGTAATGTTATTTAATTTGATCAGTTTAGTGAGTGATTATGTTAGCAAGTCAGCGATAAATGTTTTTATTGACATTTCTTACATCAACATGATTGCCACTGACATCCAAACATGGTCGACTGTCACCAGCGGTGCACATTTCTATCTCATCAAGTGAGAACAGACACGGGTGCTTCTATAACTCTAGCCATAACTCCCAGAGACAGTGTAACTCCTCAGCAAGTCTGTCAGTCGCAACATGAAATTAAAGCCTTGTTTACACTACATGATAGGTTGTCGACAGGTTGTCGACAAAAGCCCTTGATCGGTGCAACACCACATTTGTTGATGATCAAAAATCGCTATGTGTGAACACTACAAAGACATGATCAAACAAGTGCATTGACTACTCACTGACTCTGACCAGATATCTAGCCTGCTAAATATCTGCGCCAGTTGCCAATGAGCTACAGCCAATGAGAATGCAGGACATAAGTCGATGTAAAGAGGCAGGGACCTCACCTCAGCTCACCTCACCTCAGCTCACAGAGCGAAAAAAAAAACCCACGTCAAATAGCATGGCTGTGTCTCAGTGGACTCAGGAAACAGCTAAATTTAACAGAGCTTTAGCAGGAGCACCCATGCCAGAAATGGATACTCTGGGATAATCAGAGTTTTATGGTGGTGGTGTACCTGTAACACACAAAATAAAAAGATAAATAAATAAATTAATTAATTAATTAACAAACCCCTAGTCATATGTGTGTACACTGGAAATGTAGACATTAAAGGTAACCTACAAGTGCACTGGTGGTTCTTGTGCATACTATTGAATATTATCGAACCATTTAATCCTGCCGGCGCCAACTTTTCAAGTGCACAGAACCAAAAGATGGAGGCATGGAGAGGATCTGCAAATTTTCTTCACCTACCAGGTAAGCAAAAATTGTTGATTCAGGAGTTACCTTGTACTGTAAATGTTAAACAAATCATTTAACATTTCGTTAACTGCTGCTTCATGCAAGTGTCGTGGAAGTTACTGTGTCAATTCTCATGTAACTTTTTGTCACAGAACGTTGTTTTGTAGACCAGACAGACCAGTTGTGCTAAAACCTCTAGTAATTGCTGACCCCATTCGTGAAATTTTAGTTGTTGGAGAGAAAAAAACTTATGCATGGGTAAATGTGTCCAAACTTTTGACTGATACCTGCTACAATTATTATTCAACTTGGTATTAGCTCCCACTGTTATGCTGATGGCACAAAGCAACATGTTTCAGCAAAGCCAGATGACAGAAACTAATTTAAGAAAACTGAGAAATGTGAAAGAACATTTGACACTGGATGCTGAGTAACTTCATCCTACTATAGTCTGACAATTAGAAGTAGTTTTATTATAGCCACAGGTTAGATTCACTTACATGTGATGTAGTGATGGACATTGTTGTGATTACTGACTCCAGTCTCATATTTGAAGCTCACATTCAGTATTACTAGAATATCCTTTTTTCATGTCAGAAATATCATCAAGATAAGAAAAATAATTTTATTACATGACATGGAAAAACTAGCCCATGCTTTTCTTGAACTATTCCAACTCCTTGAATGTTGTCTGAATGTTCCACTAGGTGAAACAAGCTCCAGTTAGTCCAGAATGCAGCAGCCATAATATCACCCATATTTTATCCACACTGCACTCCCAGTAAAATTCATCAATTGATTGTAAAATACCAAAGGGGGAGTGGCACGGTGGTGCAGTTGTTAGCACTGTCGACTCACAACAAGAAGGTCCTGGGCTCGATCCCTGGGTCACCCAGGGCCCCTTTCTATGCAGAGTTTGCATGTACATGGGTGGGTTTCCTCCGGGTGACCCGGTTTCCTCCCACAGTCCAAAGACATGCAGATTAGGTCAACTGGCTCCCCTAAATTGCCCATAGGTGTGAATGCGTGAATTTCGAGCATGCAAGCATGTGTGGTTGTTTGTCTGTGTTGGCCCTGTGGTGGACTGGTGACCTGCCCAGGGTGTACCCTGCCTCTTGCCCGAAGATGCTGGGATTGGCTCCAGCTTCCCCGCGACCCAGGTGGATAAAGCGGTATAGATAATGGATGGTAGGATGGATGCCAAATGGTTCATTCCACAGTACCTGTGGAAGTAGTCAGTTATGAAAGTAACTTTTCAAACTCTTTGTTATGATTCACACCTTCTTCGACCAAAATGGGCAGTTGCTTAATTAGTACCGAGAATAATGGAAACTGCAGCAGAGGTAGAGTTTGCACTCTGAGCATGACATACATTTATATTACATAGTAGGACAAGAGCATATGTAATAATCTCTCTCTCTCTCTCTCAACTATACATGTTACTCCTGCTGAAGGCCAGAACTTGATCCTGACTCCTTCTGATTTCTGGACCTGCCTGGTCCATCCTGATGCCCTACTGGTGCTTGGAGCTTAGGTCATTTTGGAGTAACTCAATGCAACTTAGGATGGTCCAACTTGGACAAAACTATTTAAGTTTATGTCCATGATAGGAGATTATAGGAATTAATCAGTAGCTTTGCTTTTTAATCAAACTTTATTGAAGACATTTCAAAAATACAGACAGCACACGATGTCATGGATACAGAGTTTACAGAAAAATTTCATAAATCTTATCTCATGTATATAACATGTAAAACAATTATATTATTTACATGGTTAAATAGGATTTTTGTAATTTGATAATTGTCATATTTTAACAAGTCCCAGGGGTGTTTGTTTTTTTTCCTTTTATCTATTGTTCTTTGGCAATTAAGTTTGGTAAAAATTTGTTTACACATGACTTCAGTAGAAATATGAATTGTTGTATTACATGCATTCTGTTTTCCAGATTTTTTTTATTCACTATACACATCACTAACCAAAAGGTTCTTTACGGTTTTGGAAGATTCTTAGCAAAAATGCTGTACGTTACTTATTTGTTTTGTTTGAATATATATTTAACTGATGTTTGTCATTTCTTTCCATACTTCTGCTGAGCGTGGACAATACATCAATAAAGATGAAGATCAATTTTCACAAATAGTGAACTCTTTGTTCATCTTTTTCACTTATTATTTTGTAACTTGTCTTATTTGCCATGTTTGCCCAATCTATCTTTATCCCAACTCAAGCTAGTGGATACAGAGTGAAGATAAGTTCACAAAGTAAAAGAGAAGAAATAAAATGGAATGATGACTGTATCACAACAGTATTTACATACAATGTCACATAATAACGTTGTCCCTTTGGCTCCTGAGTAGCTCAACAGAAAAGTTTCACCCTGTCGCCTGGAGTCAAAGGTTTGATTCCCAAGAACACTAGCCATGCTTTCTAGGTGGGCAGAATGGCATACTGTCAGTAAACTGTTAATCACAGCAACACTAATCAATTGTGGGTGTCTCTGAGCTCATGCATGTTAAAGAGAATAGTGTTTTCATCTGCGCCTGTTACACTGTCCTGTAAGGTAGCATGAGCAGCAGTTCAAAAAGATGCATTAGACGGCTTCACATGTCTCAGACAAAGTTTTTAGCCTTTTAGCTTGTCTCAGACAAAGTGTTAGCCTTCAACTGGTTGGTAGTGTGATATGGGATAGGTGCATGGGAATTGGCATGTGACCAAATTCAGGAGAAAAAAATGGGGGGAAATACTGTGACTTTGTTGAAGGTCTTGGCATATGTGCATAAAAATAGGAAGACATCCAAATGATTTTCATAGCCCCAGACAAACACTCTAAAAAGTCTTTAACTAGTTTCAATTCTCTCTCTGGATTTCGGCTCCCTGGGATTCCAAATTAGAATCTAAAATAAATACATTTAGAGACAGTAAAGGAATAGAAATAAGATAGGAAATGGACCATTTTGTTCCTTAGCATGTAACATAATATGATCATTGTGATAGATAGACAGATTGGCTGTGCTAAATTGCAGCTATGTATGAATGAACGTGTGAATGTATGTGTGCATATCCATACACTAAACCTTCCTTTGGCTGGCTGACTACATTTTGTATAATGGTATACATTTAATTTTAGCTGTTCCTTTAAGGAAGGTGTGAGCCTTTGTTTGTGTGTGTGTGTATGTGCAAATGTCACACTGCCAAGCCACCATGTCACTGAGAATGGTAGTGACATGATAGACAGATGTGACATTTACCTTCAAGTGTTCTCTGCCTCCATCCGGGCCTGTCTCTCACACCTTTGTGTGCGTATGCATGGGTGTGTGTGCATTCTCAACCACCTTTATTCACATTATTTGCATTCATTACTAGTTTACATACCAGATGCAGCCAATTTCCAGATGTTCTATTTCAGAATCTTGAGTGTGTTGTTGAGATCTTCATTTTGTGGACTGAAATTGACTCTAAGAGTGTCATTAAAGGGGATAAACAGCTTATTATCCAATGTACCTTCAAGTAGCCTACTGGATTATAAAACGCATAAAGCTGCTCCCAGACATATACCCTTCCCAGAACCCCTACCCAAAACCTCTATCAAGCATGTGAATCATGTCTCATGTCTCAGTGACTTTGACCATGGCATGGTTTTTATTGTCAGACTGGCTGGATTTAGTATTTAAAACTGCTGAACTGCTGGAATTTTCATCCACAAGACTCTTTTCAACAGTCAAATAATCACTCTTTTCAATCCTTTTGAGCAGAAAAGCATCTCAGAATGCACAGAACATTGAAGTTTGAGGTAAAACAGCTGAAGAAATTGGTTTCTGCTTCCATCAGACAACAAAAAGAATCTCATGCTAAAAAACACAAAAATTACCAGGTGACATTTTTCCAATCTTCAGGTATCTGGATTCTGTGATTCTGCTTGGCCATTCTCCTCTGAATTCTCGCACCAACAAAACCATATTTAAAGGCCAACAATATGGTAGCTCTCATTACAATTGTTCATAATCTGAAAGCTTTCACTGCTGTGCTGATGACATATAGCCATTTGTTTTTAGGAAAGCCAGATGAAAAACGCCATCTTAGTAAATCTAATGAATATGTGAATAACATTAGATACTGGATGCTGAGTAACAGCTTCCTACCAAACTCTGACAGGACAGAAGCGCTTCTAATAGGTCTAATAGCTGCCTCCCATGGCCATGTATCAGTGCAGCTGTGAAATATATTTGTGATATTACTGACTCCAGTCTTTCATTTGAACATGAACTGTAAATTCTGTGACTAAGATAGCCTGGATAAGGGTGTCTGCCAAATGCCGTAAATATAAATGTAAATGTACTTTTTAAAGCCTATAAAGCAATAACTGGTCTCACCTCACATTACCTGAGTGAATATTTGGTCTATTATGATTTTCTCTTGATGTCTGCTTCAGGCAAAAGCTGTAGGTCCTTTTTCACATTTTCAGTACATTTTTATAAAGGAGAGAGATAGAGAAGGAAATGATGAATGATACCTGTTGAGCTACGGCAGTAAAGCAACTTAAAACACTAGTTTCCACAATGTACTGAAGTAGGTGGTCAGCATGGGTGCCTTTTATAACACCATTATCTTATCTACACTTTGTCTATTTGTGGCTGGAATATGTGGACACTGTTTGTGGAACACATCAAAAAATGTCCTGATCTTGTGGAAGTGGTCAGGGTGTCACGAATGCCGGGCATGTTTGCCTGGCTGGTTGGGTTTGGCAGAACACATGTGCAGGACAGGAGATGGCTGAGTGAAACTCATACTGAGTTTA